>SJYT01018756.1:257810-327569 GCA_006410635.1 Cephalophus harveyi
GGTGATGAACAGGGAGGCCTGGCATGCTGCGATTCATGGGGTCACAAAGAGTTGGACACGACTGAGCGACTGAACTGAACTGAACTGAACAGTAGAAACTAACACTACATTGTAAAGCAATGATACTCCACTTTAAAAAAAGTATCTATATTCACTCTGCGCATTCTCCACTTGATTAAATTAGACTGTAAGCTCTTAGAGGGCCAGGAGCCACATCTTATTTATATATATTTTTTCTTGTATTTGAATATGGAAGGTGCTTATTAATTTTGGATGGATTTTTGAAGTCAAGTCAGGTTTTGTCTTCAAGTGGCTTGGGATGCTCTGGCCAACTTTATCAAACATCAGAGATTGGGTACTTTTTTCTCTCTTTAAAAAATTTTTTTGGCTGTGCCCCAAAGCGTGTGGGATCTAAGTTCCCTGACCAGGGATTGAACCTGCATCCCCTGCATTGGAAGCACAGAATCTCTACCAGTGGACTGCCAGGGAAGTCCTGAGATTGGGTGCATTTTAATGATGTGTCTGCTAGGTATGTCTTGTCCCATGCATAACTAGGAAGCCGGTGTCTTATATCTTCAAGGCCCCCGTATGCTTATGATTTCTGAGCCCTTTACATATGATAATAAGCCTCTAGTTATCTTGGTGCTTTCCTGTTTTAAAATACAGTGTATTCATAAAAAATGTGAGGTATAATAAGACCAACAGATCAGGAGACTCGTCACTGGAAAACAGTTTGTTTCTCATAGTTATCAAGAGGAGAGACGTGTTACCCCGTGCCCTAGGGCACACAGGGAAGCACCAGGGTCAGCTGAGAGGCAGAGGGAGAATTTGTGAGTAACAGCATCCTCGCCTCTCCAGTCAGTGGGTCTGTTAGGGGAAGCACACTGATTGAAACCGCCCACCCTGGCCAGGCACCATAGTAACCATTTGCATGAGCTGTTTTATGACAGAGATCCTGATAAGGAATACGGAACTAATAAGCCACCACCAACCGGAAGAGTTCGGGAAAGCTCGAAAGGAGACACTGTGTGTCTGTCCATTTCCCAGAATCCCCCTCTCTAGCATCCATCTTGGTTGAGTGATGTGTGTGCCACCAGGAAAGACTCTGAATTAGAATGATTGGCCAAAGACCACCCAGAAACTAATTCCATCACCATAAAACCCTAGACTGTGAGCCACGCGGCAAAGCAGTTCTCCTGGGTTCCCTTACCCTACTGCTCTCCATCCGGGTGCCCTTTCCCAATAAAATCTCTTGCTGTGTCAGCACATGTGTCTTCTCGGACAATTCATTTCAGAGTGTTAGACAAGAGCCCAGTTTCGGGCCCTGGAAGGGGTCTGCCTTCCTGCAACAGGTCTGGGTTGGGTGCAGGGATGAGGGGGGAGATGTTCCCGACTGTTTTGGAGTTTGGATATAGTGTCAGTCTGGACTAGGGTTGGGTGATTGTTAGAGTCGATCACATTTTGCATTGTTCAAGAGTGCTTGGGAAAGTTCTGGGATCTGCCTAAGGCAGAGAAAGAACTTGGTCATAGGTGAATTGAAGAGGCAAATGGGGAAAAGAGTGAAGCTGAGTTTTGGTTACAGCCAACTGTTTTCCATTCAAACCTGTTCTATGAACAGAATTATGAAGGTCTGCTCAAGGAGGTTTATTTAAAGCTTCCTTTGCACAGGGCAGCATCATAGGAACTGGGAGGATGAAGATTAAGCAGACAGACTATCTGTCCTTAAAGGGTTAGCGGTTTAGTGAGAAGGAACAACAGATTAGTCCATGGCAGCAGCCTGCCTCTTGCAGCTCTCTGTGATACTGGTTGCTCCACTCTTCAGGTCCACGGAAGAGTTATGAGCTCAAAGGTGGTGACCTCCTGACTGTTGATCCTGGGCTCCATCTGCATGCTGAAGCTTTCTCACTGGGCTCTGGGTACCAGTCACTGTGACTTGACCAGGGTGAGGGACATAGACCTGGGTGAAGCATTTGATCTTGGGTCAATTACTCAACTGCTTAAGCCCCATCATCCCAGTCACTAAATGGATATAATAAAATCTAGCCCTTGGGCTTATTGTGAGAATTAAATTAGGTGTTTGTTAAGGGTTTACCAGAGTGCCTTCACACTGAAGTGCTTTTAAATGAAAATTATTGTTATGATCATCTGTGCCAACAGGCCCCTCCCCACCCCTCTGGGCTTCTCCCTTGTGTGTTTGAAACCTGCTGGATGAGTTTCAAATGACTCTAGTCTGTAGACTGTCTTTATGGTTAGATGCTTCTAGGGGGAAAGAAATGTATTTTTTTAAAGTAAACTAAGAAGTAGTGCATGATGACATCATTCTTAATAAAACAGAGTTGAGGAGTCCAACTGGAAAGGTTGATGACTTTGTAGTAACTTCTTTTTGTGTGTGAGTAGACCAGTGAGATTGAGCATGTTAGATACATTCATATTTTGCAGAAGGGAGCAACTTAACTTTCCTTTGTTTATGATGTCCATGAAGCTAATTGGGATTTATAAGGGCTTATCCACTGAATGAAATGGAAAGACATTTGCAAACATTGTAACATGAAAATGTGGCTGTTTGTTGTTCCTTCGTTGGATAATCTTTAACTGCCTCTGCCAGATAGGTGAGAATTGGTTTTCCCAGAGGTAATTCTGAAGCCTCTGAGGTACCTATGTTTTCTAATGTGATTAATGAAAATCTTGCCTCTTCAACAGATTGTCTGGGACTTTAGGAAGAAGGTTGTCTCCTCTACTTATTATATATATTCAGGATTCTACAGTAATTTTTGTTGTTGCCTAGTTGCTAAGTCATGTCCGACTCTTTTGCGACCCCATAGACCGTCACCCACCAGGCTCCTCTCTTCATGGTGTTAGGTAAAAGACGACCAGGACCCCAAAAGAGTGTCTAACAGGCTTTTAATGGCGAAGGTTTGCCGGGCGGGGTTCCAGGACCCTACGAGGAAGGTCGAGGAAGTCTGCGCCGGGACCGTGCTGGGGAGTGGTTTATATACGTTCGTTGGGAGGGATGGTCAGGCTAGATCGCCAAAAAAGGTACGGTTAATGGACGGGGGTTCAGATAGGTCGCCAGGCCGTGGCGTCGCGGGCTGACAGATCCTTCTAAGTGGCTGGGATGGGGCGGCTTTAGCTGGCGCAGTGTGCTGTCATTGGTCCCAGGATCTGGGAGGCGCCTTCCTTTAGGGACTTTCCCCGCCGTCTGGAGAGAGGAGAGGCGGCGGGATTTCCCAGGCAAGAATATTGGAGCCGGTTGTCATTTCTTCCTCCAGGAGATCTTATCCCTCAGGGATCGAACCTGAGCTTCTTGCCTTGGCAGGTGGATTCTTTACCACGGAGCCATCAGAGCAGCCCTCTGCAGTAACTAAATCCCTTAATCATTACTCATTTACTCTGTCTTACGAGTGACTCCTGAATAATCCAAAGACGTTTAAAAGAACTTTATGGTACTTTTAGTGTTAATCCTTTTCCACATCGTCTTTGAACACAGCTATTTGAAAATTGGCCATCTGTGTATTTGTTAACCAGAACAGCCCATTCTCAAGCCCTGCCAGGTAACAGGGAGTTCCCTGCATTCTTTTTTACTGTTATGGGCCGTCTGGGATTTGATGAGTGAATGGGATCCATCCTCATACACGTCTCAGCATTTGGATTCATATAGATTCTGAGATACGAACTTCGTACTTAATTTTAAATTCTGATGTTGAAATATGTGCCCATCGAGGATTCTGCAGAGTTGGTTTATAGAAAATACATATTAATTTTGTTCAACTGAATGCGTTTGCATTTATTTTCCCCAATTACCACCAGCTTGCTTAACAAAAGGCAAACAGAGGCAAATGCTCCTTGGTTAGTGACTTTTCTCTTTTTCTCAGGGATGCCTTCAACAGAAGAATGTTTATTATGTGTGTGTGTGTGATATATGTGTGTATTTATATATATATACATATTGGGCAGGCAGTAAATGAGAGATGTTATTTAAACATCCTTTTGGCTAATTTTCCTTACATTGTCTGAGTAGGTGACATCCTTGATGGGACAGTTTGTCAAACATACATAAGACACAATGTAAGGCCAGGGCCTGACTGATTCGGTAAAGATAGAATGAGCTACTTTTAGATTCAGAACATGTATTACTCTTATATTCAGCAAAGGGGTAAACAGCTGATTGCACTAAGCTCCCTGTGGTCATTTCCCCAACCTAAAAACACAGCCTCGAATACAAGAGGCTGGACCACAGCAACATGGGTTATGGAAGTCCCTGTTGTCGCGGAGCCAATCGTGAGCTGCAAGAAAGTGTGACTACGAGACAAGAAAAATCTCTAGCTTAGGCCATAGAAAAATGATAAAAACCATGGTAAACTCGTTCCTTCTTTAGATGGCAGAACTATTTTCCTGGGCACACCCCCTCTCGCACCGCACCGCCTCCTCCGCCCCTTACCGGTCACATCCTAGGACCTTAGAGGATTTATCCTCTGCGTTTCTGCTCTGATGGAGGCAAGCCAAAAAGCCTGAGGCCTCATCAGAACCCGGGAGGCCGGGAGTGCTGTCTCCCGACAGCCTTGGAGGTGAGTGGGCAGGGGCCTCTTGGCTGCCTGTCTCAGGCCTCCCATGCTCTTGTATTCTAGGGGGACCATGAGATATTCTTTGAAGGTTTGAATGAGCTGTGCTTCAGGCCCTTCCTGCGTGGCCTACACAGATCCATGGAAGGTGGCCAGGGTGTCCTGGTGGAGCCCTTGCTCTTGGCCATCCTTTTGAAGCAGCCACCCCCGTGATGGTTGAGTGAGAAGGGCTAGGCCAGGGCTGTACTGGCTCCATACTGGAGCTCTGGCTTGTCCTGCTTGCCCGGTTTTCTCATAGTTGCTTGGAATCCATCGTGAAGTTTTCCTTGGGTGGGTCTCAGGGACAGGCTCAGAGAGCTTAAGTCTGTTACACTTGACCTCAGGAGGATGCACCCACTTTATTAACAAAAAGGACTGCTTTCTGAGTGCTTTACTGCTGATTTTGCTGCACTGAGCTTTAGTCTCCCAGGAGGTGCTAGTGATAAAGAACCCGCCTTCCAGTGTGGGAAACATAAATGCAGGTTCAATCACTGGGTCAGGAAGATCCCTTGGAGGAGGGCACAGCAACCTACTCCAGTATTCTCGCCTGGAGAATCCCATAGACAGAGGAGCTTGGTGGGCTACAGTCCATGGGGTTGCAAAGAGTCAGACACAACTTAGTGACTAGGTGCAGGAAGCAAGCTTTGTCTAATAAGCACAGCCTAGTGGTCAATGGCTTAGACTCTGTCCTTGGATAGTTCTGCCATTGACTAGCAGGGTGAACTTGAGCAAGTTCTCTCACCTTTGTAGCTCTCCAGTCCTCATCCATAGACTGGGGACAATTGCATGAGAGAGTTGTATAAAGCAGTTCAGGTAGTATTCCAGTGGTGTCTAATGCATGGTGAGCACCCAACAAATGCAGCCTTAGTTATGGTTGAGAACATTCCATGGAGCTGGGCTTGCTAGTGAGTTCCTGGGATAGGGAAGAAAGACAAGGGGGAAAAAACCCCCAAGCTTTCTTAATTTACCATGTAGCTGAATTAAAGGAACATGGACAGTCATAAAGCAATCAATCAACCAGCACTGACAATGCTCATATGGTGATCTTTGTAAAGGAGAGATCAATGGTCACATGATTTATCTTTTGGTTGGACTGCCTTTAATTGAGGCAGTTGACCCAGTGACTTGTGGCTACAGGTGGCAAGTCCCTTGGTAAAGGCCATCATCAAACAGTGCTGTCCACAAAATCTCTTTGTAGAATGGTCTGGCCAGGGACCATGCACACACCTCCATTTTCCTTTCATAGGCCAGCCTGAGGAATATCCACATAACCCATTTGGTCACTTTGACTGGAGCGACTGTGTCATTTCATATCCCATGGGATGTTTGCTGAAGACATGAAACACAGGTGCAGATGGTGGGCTAAAGGCACAACCATTTTCCAATTAGGATCCCTTTGGCTCCTTGAAACCCAATCGCGTGGAGTGAACCAGACACCCCTGTCTGGAGCTCTGCATTCAACTCAGGATCCAACTCTCAGTGGAAAATTAAAAACAAAGTCATTATTATATATTAGATTTATTAAAAATGCAACTATTACCAAAAGCCTGTGGGCATGTGTGGAAAATACCATAATTAAATTAAATTAAATTAAATCCAGCAGCTAGCAGTAACATTTTCCACTAAGGAGGAGGAGGGGAAAGAAAAAATAAGCCCATAGGAGAATTCCAAACCAGAAAAGTGTAAGAAGTGGCCAGGATTCTTCTAGGAGAAAGAAGATGTTATAACTGTTATTATTATTATTATTGCTGCCTTGAGATAATGGAAAAGTAATATGTAAATTTGGAACAAGATGGGAACTTTCCAGGCATTGGGAAATGATGTTTATTTGGAAGATGGTGAATAACATTAAAGCCAGAAATGGAACAGCTACTATTATAGGGAGAAAGTTTATTTGTAGTGATTATCTTGAGTAATTATTCAAATAGGGACTATCGAATCAGTGGGAAAGCAGTGCTCTTTCAATGTTGCCAAGGTCAGAGAAGGGTAGAATTCTCTGCTGGCAGATTCAACACTCATGCTTTATTTCTGGAAGAATTAAAGGAGTGTTAGGATGTCAGATGATGGGTAAGACTGGAGCTTTACTTCTGTTTCTTGTTTTCATCGCTTATGAAGATGGTAGAGAAAGGAAGGTGGAGACTTAGTGTGACAAACCCTTATATGATGTATTTGCGTTTTGTTTTTCTGTTTTTGAGATATGCTCTTACAAAGAGGTTGAATGTCCCCACAAAGGCTCCTAGGCATATCCCTGTGTCGCTTAGAGCAGAAGGCTCTTCTGGTTAGTTGCATTCCTGGACCAGAATCTGTGTGGCCTGATTTGTTGGCTTCTTTTGCAGCACCAACATTGGCTACAACAGCACTTTTAAAAATTAGGATAATCTTGGGGTAGTTTTTAAAAATGAAATGGTCCAGGCAGCTCGAGGGTGGGGTCAGAGTACAGTCAGTACTTTGGGGTGGCAGTTCCCTAAACTGCGTGGTCCAAGGAATCCCCTGGCAGCAATAATTGCTTCCCCTGGAAGAAAGTGCTATTCTCGAGTTTGGTGGTTATGGGCTGTCTGGCTACCAGAAATGCTCCATTTTTTTTGTATCAGAAATTTCTTTTTTATTCTGTATCTGAGATATTTGTTATTTATCTGAATTCTACCAAGAACAAAGAGGGTATCTTTCCTGTCAGCTGGCTTGTGTTGAGCTAGTTGAACTTACCCATCAATTGGAACATCAAATTTGGTTGATTTATCCGTGGCCAAATAATCTAGTTTGCCTCAGTCAAAATGACTGAACTGGTTGCTTGAACATAACTCTAGAACATTCCCAGGGGATTGTGAGCGAAAGCTCTGAAGCCCAGGAAGAGTCCTGTGGTCTCCCTCTGGCATTGTTGGGACATTCTGCACAAGGACTGGATGTACCTTGCTCAGCGGAGAAGCATGTGAGGATTTTTAATACTTCTTGGATGGTTTTAATGGTGAGCTCATTCATTGTAGTTCTGGGGCTCTGGGGTGGGGATGGTAGATGAAGAATTCTGGCATCTAGGCTGGAACTCCTGTAGTTAGTTGGGCTCTTTGGATCTGTTGTGGGGCTATGTTTGTCTCTGGCTGTAAATAAAGACCTGCTCAGTTTACTTAAAAGAGGCTTCCTCATCCCTCACAACCCTTCATGGGAAGGATTAGAGAAATTAGGGTCTTATTTAATGTAACATAATTTAAAGAAGGGCTTCCTTGGTGGCTTAGATGGCAAAGTACCCGCCTGCAATGCAGGAAACCTGGGTTTGACTCCTGGGTTAGGAAGAGCCCCTGGAGAAGAGAATGGCAACCCACTCCAGTATTCTTGCCTGGAGAATTCTGTGGACAAGGGAGCCTGGCGGGCTACAGTCCATGGGGTTGCAAAGAGTTGGACACAACTGAGCAAGTAACACACACACACACACACAATTTAAAGGAATACACAATATCCCCTTTAGATGCACAGAATTTGAATGCCAAATGCCGTACCTTGAGCAGTCTGGCTTTATTCCTGTGCAGGTTTTCACAGGGTGTTATTGGAGTGTTGCAGCAGAAAGTTTATAGTTTTTTCTTTAATCCTTGCAAAGTGGCAGAACTTGCATTGCAGTGTGAAAGGAATCAGATACTTATAATTGTTTTTACCTATTTGGGTCAAGTCTGCAAAACCATACAGAAAGCCAGCAAGCTGTTCAAATTGCTACATTATGCAGGAAAACGAACTGGTTTTACTTCTGTGGAAAACCTTGTCATTCACCTGTTGACACTCTGGATAATTCCAAGTGATTTTTGGAGGTTTCTTCTCAATATATTTGCCAGTTCTCTCCACAAAAAATGTAGGGAGGATAAGAAGATAGTATCAGGAAAAATAAATCACATTCCTTTAAAATATTTTTTCTACATCTGTTTCCAATGCCATAATAAAAATTATGTGGAAGAAATGTTAATAAGTGTGGCTTGATGGCTTTATGTGCTTGATGGGCTCCCTGATGCCCTCATGAAATCAGGTTGCCAGAAACAAACCAGGGAGACAGACAGGGAAGTGTAGAACAGAGGGAAGAGTATCAGAGAACTCCATGCTATTTCTAAGGATGTGTATGATTTATGAAAAATAACTTATGTACACCTGTGGCAGATTCATGTGGATGTGTGGCAAAACCAATACAGTATTGTAAAGTGTAAAAAAAAAAAAAAGAAAAAAAAAAAAAGAAAAATACTATTAAGGTTTTTGGAGTGTGGTGTCTCCATTTCCACTTCTGTAAGTGTGGATGAGTTAGATGGAGACTGTAACACACAGCTGGAACATGGCAGGATGATTGACAGCTCGAAGGACCACCCCAGTCCAGCTGCCTTCCCAGCTGGGTTGGAGAAGGGAGTTGAGGCTGAGGGTGGGGGCGGGGGGTGGAAATGGAGTTCAATTTGAGAAAATCAATGGGAGGATTAGTTGAGAGTGACAGAGAATCCCAAATAACCTCTGACACAGACATTATCTTCTTGTCAAGTGATAAACACAGTAATGGGGAAGGTACTGCCCTGTTGAATGCATATTGCTAACTTCATTGATTTTACTGTCATTTTGGTACATCTTATTTTGGTAAATATCACAAATCAGTCTTCATCCTAAACATGATTCATGTAAAATGGTTCTCATAGAGTAGAAAGCTGAACTGATCTATACAAGTGAGAGGTTAGGAAAATAAATGTATATCTAGGAAATACATATTATTTCCTCTGTATTAGACTGCTTAATGAAAGGTGTGAACACAGCTTTGAACATGGCTTCTTGTTCTGTTTCTTAATCCTGTGAAAGAGAGACAGCATATGGTTGAGCATGAACTTGAATCAACTGATCTAGATTTGAATCCCAAATCTAGTATTGATTAGCCATTTGATCCTAAGAATGCTGCTTAGGATCATGCTTTTTTCAGTCTTAGTGTAGTTGCAAGGATTAAATGAGATGATGGATCAAAAGTGCTTTCAATTTTTTGACTATAATCTGCAGCAGGAAATACATTTTTTTTTTGCATCACTAGATAATGTACCCAAATGTACACACAGAGAGAGACACATAACTTTAACAAAAATTTCATGAAGCAATGGTCACCCTTACTATGTGTAATATACACTGATATTTTCTGTTCCATTCTACTGCATATTTTAAGAAATTCTGGTCATGATCCACTAAGTTAACTTTACAATTAGTCAATGATTTAGGACCCACACTAAGAAAAACCAGATCTAGTACTTAGCACAGTGACTGGCATATAGTCATTGTTCTATAAGGAATAAACATTGCACTTAGGAGGGAATGATGTCATGTAATAGGTTTATTGAGGTGTAATTCTTTGGCCAGAGGAAGTTGTAATAAAAATGCTAAAAGTTTCTTAATGAGAGTAGCGTGAAGGCTGCCAATATGATACAAAGTGCTTTCCCCTCTTCCTCTTCCTGCTGATTAAGGCACATCATTGAAGACCAGAGGCAAAGGAGTTGGAAAAACTGAAAACAAAACATCATTCGTTTTTGCTTAGCATAATTTAATTAAAATTTCCTAACCTAAAGCTTGATTTCAGAATGGCTAATACTGACAACTTTGGAAAATAAATACTCAAAGGGGGAAAGCAGAAAGGACGTTGCTTGTACACAACTAAAGCACATTTCACTAGCAGCAGTGAAGGTGAGGCCCGATGAGCTTCTATCCAATAGCTGACTGTGGAGCATCATTTTCTCCTCTCTTTTCTCTCCTCTTCTTCTTCAGAAACAAGGAGAAAATTCAGGGTAAAAACAATATAAGTATACTTGGCACACAAAGTTTCTGTTGCTACTGTGGCAAATTGCCATAAATGCAGATATTTACAACTCAAATTTCTTATCTTACTGTTTTCATGGGTTGGAAGTCCAAGTGCATCATGGCTCAGCTGGTTCTTTTGCTCTGGGTATCACAGGCTGAAATTAATGTGTTGGCAGGGCTATGTTACTTTCTTGGAGACTTTGGGATTGGATCTCTTCTAAGTCGATTCAGGCTGTTGGCCCAGTTTGGTTCTTTGGGGTTGAAGGACTGAGCTATGTTTCCTTGCTGGCTATCAGCGAGGAAGGCAGGCAGACTTTGCTCCTAGAGGCTGCTTACATTCCTCTTCAAGCTGTCCATATGGCTCAACAGAAGTTGAATCCTTCTCACTGTTTGAATCTCTCTGACTTCCCTTTGTGCCACATTTTTCATCCCAGCAGAAGAAATTTTTCTGCTTTTAGGGTTCATGTAATTAAATTGGACCCACACAGATAATTCAGGACCATCTCTATATCTTGAGGTCTATAACCATTATATCTGCAAAGTCTCTTTGTAATATACCATATTCACAAAATCCAGAGAAGTGTGGGCATCTTTGGTGGGGATTTTGGGGAGGGTATTATTTTCTTACTATATTTGGTTTGGAAATTATTTTCTCTTTAGAGAAGAAATCTTATTGCTGTCAGAGTTTTCATGGCTCTTAGAGTTACTGAATAAATCATACAATTATAGGATTTTAGAGGGGAACAGCATTCAGGAACTTCAACTTCCTCATTTCACAAATGAGGAAACCAAATGGAATTACTTGCTTAGTCTCACAGGAGGTTGGTGAAAGTGTTAGGGGGGCAATCCATGATTCTAGACTTCTGGTCCTTTTTCATGGCTTAGACATTCAGAAATGCTGATGAATTATATTCCTGGGAAGGTGGATCTTTGGGAAGAAATAAATTAAAAGTTAGCAATGGGGAAGCTAGGCTTTTTGTTTTTCTCCCTCTCCTGATCTGACTCCTAGGAAGCATTTGCAAAGCACAGTTCTAAAAGCTTCAAGGAATTATTTTATATCATCCTAGAATTGTGGAAAAATTTAAAAGCCTTTCTACTTAAAAATACCAGGGTTCTTAAAAATTTCTCATCCAGTTACTTTAGATGAAAAATGTTTGCTTTTCTTCTTTTTAATTGTTTTTGAGATTAGCAAAGCCTGCGAGAATGAGGAATAAAAGGAGTGAAAGAGGGTGAAAAGAGAGCCTAAAACTATCAATTTCAGGGCCCTCTAAAATGAAATTCTCACTGCTATGCTTTTGCAGTCTCAGGCTGAGATGAATACACAAGACCAGTACTGGTTTACTCTTTGTTAATATCAGTGGAAGCTGGAAAGCAATTCTATCTATCTATTGAAATCTATCTGTCAATTATTCTTGCATTCCTACTTCTTTCACTCTTCATTTACTGAGGTCTTGTTATATGTCTAGTGCTATGCTAAAGGCTGTGATACATTGAGGAATAAGATAAGGCATCTGTCTTTAAAAGATCACAGTTTAGCCAGAGAGACAGATAAAGGAGCAGATATAATAGCATGTTGTCCCAGAATTGTGACTAAAACCCCAATATGAAAGTAAAAGGCTCAAAGAACCTTACTTCGTAACAAGAGGCAGAGGGGAACCAGACAGCTCCCTCTGGGGCTTCCTAGGAGGCTGTAGAACTTCCAGCCATGACCCTAGTGCCACACCAAGGATGAAAGGTAAGAGAGGGGGCGGTGGCAGCTTACATAAGAAGTCTTGAATTTTCAGAGTTGCTAACCTCATGGGGAGCACAGTGTTTGTGGTAAGATGGCATTGCCACTCTCCCAGGGGGAGCACAGGGATTGCTTTTCCTTCCCTAACTTCGAATAAAGGGACCCCTCAGATAATCATTTGTAAAGCCTGGATGTGTCTGCCACAAGGCAGAAAGAGATGGCATCTCATATCCCAGGCATCAGACTTGCTGATCTGCCCCCTGAACACCCAAGACAAGGACAGGAATTGGAGGGAGACACAAGGGTACAGAAAAGGAGCAGCATAGCGATAGCTATGACCTGCACCAGCACCAGCTGGGAAAGGGCTGTGAGTCTCTAGTGAATTGAGCATACCATCCAGAAGGTGGCTGACCTTGAGCTCTTTTGCTGATATTTTGCATAAGAGGGCTGCCCGCAAGATTAGGGCCCCCCAGTAGCAAGGGGCTGTTGGATGGACCAGCCCCTTGGAGGATAGAATAGATGGAGTTGGGAGGATAGATATCCCACATCAGTGTACTATGGAGTGAGGAGGCTCCTCTGATATCCCCATCAACATACTCATGAACCACACAGAAGAGTCAGCTTTGGGTGTCTGCCCCACACGCCTTGCCTTACTGACCAGTCAAGATTGGGCAGAGAGAGGCCAGACTCTGATTAAGTAAGGAGATGTTTGTCCTTCACCAATACCCCTCCTCCCAATCTTCTTCGCCTTTTCTGTCCCCAAAGCATCTGGAATCTGCAGATGGAGAAGGGCAGCCATGAAAGAATGTCTTCCTTCCTGCTCCAAGTTCTTCAAGCCAAATGCCTGACTTGCAGTGAAGGGGAGGGAAAGTTTTGAATCAGATATGAGTCCAGACTTGTTAACAGGATGGGACTGAGCTTTAACAACTGAACATAAATAGAAAGTTATGGGACCTGCTCGAAGTGTTAAAAGATTTACTATTGAGCAGGGAAGGAAGATCTGAGAGATTGTGAGTGAAAACAGTGATTAAAAATGTTTTGTTTTTTCCCCACTGATTGGAAATTTTTAATCCCTCAATACACTGGTTCCAAAATAAATGCAAAACAGAACTGATTTGTCCAATAATGGTGACAAATACAAGTGTTTTTTCTTTATTGCATCATGTTTGTTTTTTCTAGAACTAATAAAATTGTTTTTTTTTGTTTGTTTGTTTGTTTTGCTTATTACATTTGGTTTTCTATTTACATATCACAAAGTCAACCCCAACCATTTCCCCCTAATTGTCAAAACTCTGGGTAGGTTGAAATACATAAAGTGTTCTATCAAATTCACCTTGTTAAAAAGTCATTTTTAGAATCTTTCCTGATATACTTCAATTTGAACTGATTGTTCTCTGGGTTTGCCATAGATCTGTCCTCCTGTGACCTCCTAAGAATTTTTTTTTTTTTTTAATTTTCTTTTGTGATAGATCCTCCATTTTGTGGATTCCAGGTCTCTTTTTTTCTTAATTTACTTCTTTACTTTGGTGGAGCACTTTCTCCAACAACTGAAAAATATGTGTGAAACATCAATGGGGAGACCTTGCTTATAAAAAATGTTTTTAGTCTGTCTGTGGTAATTTGTTTACCAAACAGCTGCGATAATTCCCCACCTTGAATTCATACAATTGTGCTCAGCTACTAAGTCATGTCCAACTCTTTTGTGACCCCATGAACTATAGTAGCTCACCAGACTCCTCTGTCCATGGGATTTCCCAGACAAGAATACTGGAGTGGGTTACCATTCTTTCCTCCAGCGGGTCTTCCTGACCCAGATATCAAACCCATGACTCCTGTGTCTCCTGCATTGGCAGGTGGATTCTTTAACACTGAGCCATCTGGGAAGCCCTTTGGTCAATGGGACAGTGTCAAACATGAGGTGAGCAGAAACAGGAATGCTTATACGTTGGTGGTGTCCTCTCTTGCAGCTTTTTGGAACCCCAAAACCAACATGGGAAGAAGATGGGTTAGTTTGTTGGAAGATGAGAGATTGTGTGATGTGGAACAGAGATAAGCTGTTTCAACTGAGGGCCCCTCTTCCTTCTGCTTTAGACCTCCCAGCCTGCAACGTGTGTGTACAAGGCCATCCTAGATGATCTAGCCCCTGACTGGAGAGATTCACCAAGTCAGAAAAACCATGCTGATGACCCAGAGAATTATGATAAATAATAAATGTTTTGCTTCATTAAATGAATTAACGAATCTTGGGGTGATTTCTTTTATGGTAAAAGCTAACTGGTAACCCTATCATGACACTTCACTGAGAGTTTAGCTGGGTAGAGAATTTTGTACTGAAAATTATTTTCCTTTAACCATTAAAAAAGACAATTTACGGAATGGGAGAAAATATTTGCACTTGATGCAACAGACGGGCCTGATCTCCAAAACGTACAAACAGCTCATACAACTCAGCAACAAGAAAACAAACAAACCAATCAAAAAATGGACCAAAAAACCTTAACAAACATTTCTCTAAAGAAAATATACAGATAGCCAGTAGGCATATGAAAAGATACTCAACATCACTATTCAGTTCAGTTCAGTTGCTCAGTCGTGTCCGACTCTTTGTGGCCCCATGAATCGCAGCACGCCAGGCCTCCCTGTCCATCACCATCTCCCGGAGTTCACTCAGACTCGCGTCCATCGAGTCAGTGATGCCATCCAGCCATCTCATCCTCTGTCGTCCCCTTCTCCTCCTGCCCCCAATCCCTCCCAGCATCAGAGTCTTTTCCAATGAGTCAACTCTTTGCATGAGGTGGCCAAAGTACTGGAGTTTCAGCTTTAGCATCATTCCTTCCAAAGAAATCCCAGGGCTGATCTCCTTCAGAATGGACTGGCTGGATCTCCTTGCAGTCCAAGGGACTCTCAAGAGTCTTCTCCAACACCACAGTTCAAAAGCATCAATTCTTCGGCGCTCAGCCTTCTTCACAGTCCAACTCTCACATCCATACATGACCACGGGAAAAACCATAGCCTTGACTAGATGGACCTTAGTCAGCAAAGTAATGTCTCTGCTTTTGAATATACTATCTAGGTTGGTCATAACTTTTCTTCCAAGGAGTAAGCGTCTTTTAATTTCATGGCTGCAATAAAGCAAATCAAAACTATAATGAGATACCACCTCATACCAGTCAAAATGGCCATTATTAAAAAGTCTACAAATAACAAATGCTGGCAAGGGTATGCAGAAAAGGGATCCCTCACACACTGTCAATGGGAATGTAAGTTCGTGCAGCTACTATGGAAAATATTGTGGAAGTGCCTAAAAAAATTTAAAATAGAATCACCATATGATCCAGCAATCCTACTTCCAGGGATGTATTTAGACAAAACTATAATTCAAAAAGATACATGCCCCACTATGTTCATAGCTGCACTGTTCACAATAGCCAAAACATGGAAACAACCTAAATGTCCATCTACAGACAGATGGATAAAGAAGATGTGGTACATGTATAAAATAGAATATTATTCAGTCACCAAAAAAACCCCAAATAATGCCATTTGCAGCAACATAGATGCAATAAGAGATTACCATACTAAGTGAAGTAAGTCAGAAAGAGAAAGACAAATTCCATGTGATATCACTTATATGTGGAAGCTAAAATATGACATAAATGAACTTATTTAAAAAATAGAAACAGACATAGAGAACAGACTTGTGGTTGCCAAGGGGGAGGCAGGTCGGGGGAAAAGGCCTGGGAGTGTGTGGTTAGCAAATGCAAACTATGATATATAGGGTGGATAGTGAAGAGTTGACTCATTGGAAAAGACTCTGATGCAGGGAGGGATTGGGGGCAGGAGGAGAAGGGGACGACCGAGGATGAGATGGCTGGATGGCATCACTGACTCGATGAGTGTGAGTCTGAGTGAATTCCGGGAGCTGGTAATGGACAGGGAGGCCTGGCGTGCTGTGATTCATGGGGTCGCAAAGAGTCGGACACGACTGAGCGACTGAACTGAACTGAGACAACAAGGTCCTATTGTACAGCACAGGAAATTATATTCAGTGTCCTGTGATGAACCATAATGGAAAGGAATATATAAAAAAAATAATGTCTGTATGTGTATAGCTGTGTCACTTTGCTGTACAGCAGGGATTGGCATAGCATTGTCAATCAACTATACTTCAATTAAAAAAAAAAAACATTAACAACAGCAACACAAAACTCAAGACCTGACGGCCTTGTGTGATTGGGTCTGATCAAATAAAATTCTTAATTGGAAACCAAACAGATTATTTTCCATTAGAAGTGTTCAGTTCAGTTCAGTTTAGTCACTCAGTCGTGTCTGACTCTTTGTGACCCCGTGAATCACAGCACGCCAGTCCCCCTGTCCATGACCAACTCCCGGAGTTCACTCAAACTCATGTCCATCGAGTCAGTGATGCCATCCAGCCATCTCATCCTCTGTCGTCCCCTTCTCCTCCTTCCCTCAATCCATCCCAGGATCAGAGTCTTTTCCAATGAGTCAACTCTTTGCATGAGGTGGCCAAAGTATTGGAGTTTCAGCCTCAGCATCAGTCCTTCCAATGAACACTCAGGACTGATCTCCTTTAGGATGGACTGGTTGGATCTCCTTGCAGTCCAAGGGACTCTCAAGAGTCTTCTCCAACACCACAGTTCAAAAGCATCAATTCTTCAGTGCTCAGCTTTCTTCACAGTCCAACTCTCACATCCATACATGATCACTGGAAACACCATAGCCTTGACTAGACAGACCTTTGTTGACAAAGTAACGTCTCTGCTTTTGAATATGCTATCTAGGTTGGTCATAACTTTCCTTCCAAGGATTAAGTGTCTTTTAATTTCATGGCTGCAGTCACCATCTGCAGTGATTTTGGAGCCCAAAATAAAGTCATCCACTGTTTCCACTGTTTCCCCATCTATTTCCCATGAAGTGATGGGACCAGATGCCATGATCTTAGTTTTCTGACTGTTGAGCTTTAAGCCAACTTTTTTACTCTCCTCTTTCACTTTCAACAAGAGACTCTTTAGTTCTTCCTCACTTTCTGTGATAAGGGTGGTGTCATCTGCATATCTAAGGTAACTGGTATTTCTCCCGGCAATCTTGATTCCAGCTTGTGCTTCTTCTAGCCCAGCATTTCTCATGATGTACACTGCATATAAGTTAAATAAACAGGGTGACAATATACAGCCTTGATGTACTCCTTTTCCTATTTGGAACCAGTCTGTTGTTCCATGTTCCAGTTCTAACTGTTGCTTCCTGACCTGCATACAGATTTCTCAAGAGGCAGGTCAGATGGTCTGGTATTCCCATCTCTTGAAGAATTGTCCACAGTTTATTGTGATCCACACAGTCAAAGGCTTTGGCACAATCAGTAAAGCAGAAGTAGATGTTTTTTTGGAACTCTCTTGCTTTTTCCATGATCCAGGAGATGTTGGCAATTTGATCTCTGGTTCCTCTGCCTTTACTAAAACCAGCTTGAACATCTGGATGTTCATGGTTCACGTATTGCTGAAGCCTGGCTTAGAGAATTTTGAGCATTACTTTATTAGCATGTGAGAAGAGTGCAATTGTGCTGTAGTTTGAGCATTCTTTGGCATTGCCTTTCTTTGGGATTGGAATGAAAACTGACCTTTTCCAGTCCTGTGGCCACTATTGAGTTTTCCAAATTTGCTGGCATATTGAGTGCAGCACTTTCACAGCATCATCTTTCAGGATTTGAAATTGCTCAACTGGAATTCCATCACCTCCATTAGCTTTGTTCATAGTGATGCTTTCTAAGGCCCACTTGACTTCACATTCCAAGATGTCTGGCTCTAGGTGAGTGATCACACCATCATGATTATCTGGGTAGTGAAGAAAAGTTTTAAAAACACTTAATTGCTTCATATGCAATATAACTTCTAACATTTCTGCTCTGTAGTGGAGATTTATTTGTAAGGGGACGATGAGAGGCAAAGGATGTTAGAAACACAAAAAATGTTTTATAAATGAATTAATCTTTTAACTTTTAATGGCAACTATGTGTGTTTTAAAAAAATCTTTACAGAATGCACAGGTCTTATGTTTTTATTTTGATCAATTTTAATCAGTTATACACCTTTGTAACCATCATACAAATCCAAATATAGAACATTTCAATCATATAAGATCCCTCTTTGGCATTTTCTAGTCAATATCCCCAGCCCACAGACAACTATTATTCCCATTTTTATAGAGAGTCATACAGAAGGTACTCATCTGGGTTTCTTTTGTTCAGTATAATGCTTTTGAGATTCATCCATGCTTGTGTGTATTGGTAGTTTGTTCTTCACTGTGGATTCTACTATGTGGATTCCATTGTGTGGATATACCATAATTTGTATATCAACTCAGTGGAAACAGTGGAAACAGTGTCAGATTTTATTTTTTTGGACTCCAAAATCACTGCAGATGGTGATTGTAGCCATGAAATTAAAAGACACTTACTCCTTGGAAGGAAAGTTATGAACAACAAAGACAGCATATTCAAAAGCAGAGACATTACTTTGCCAACAAAGGTCTATCTAGTCAAGGCTATGGTTTTTCCAGTAGTCATGTATGGATGTGAGAGTTGGACTGTGAAGAAAGCTAAACCCTGAAGAATTGATGCTTTTGAACTGTGGTGTTGGAGAAGACTCTTGATGGTCCCTTGGACTACAAGGAGATCCAACCAGTCCATCCTAAAGGAGATCAGTCCTGGGATTTCTTTGGAAGGAATGATGCTAAAGCTGAAACTCCAGTACTTTGGCCACCTCATGTGAAGAACTGACTTATTGGAAAAGACTCTGATGCTGGGAGGGATTGGAGGCAGGAGGAAAAGGGGATGACAGAGGATAAGATGGCTGGATGGCATCACCGACTCGATGGACGTGAGTTTGAGTGAACTCCAGGAGTTGGTGATGGACAGGGAGGCCTGGCATGTTGCAATTCATGGGGTCACAAAGAGTCAGATGTGACTGAGTGACTGAAATGAACTGATTGACAGATACATGGGTTGCTTCCAATTTTTCACTATTATAAATTAAATTATAGACATCATGGGTAAGGCCTTTTGTGGACATCTGTTTTCATTGCTCTTGGGCCTATGAGTGGAATTGTTGAGTCACACAATATTTATATGATTATTATAAACTGTCAAACTGTTTTCCAAAGTGGTTACATCATTTTTTTTAACTTTTACTAGAGAAGGCAATGGCAACCCACTCCAGTACTCTTGCCTGGAAAATCCCATGGATGGAGGGGCCTGGTAGGCTGCAGTCCATTGGGTCACTAAGAGTCGGATACGACTGAGCATCTTCACTTTCACTTTTCACTTTCATGCATTGGAGAAGGAAATGGCAACCCACTCTAGTGTTCTTGCCTGGAGAATCCCAGGGAGGGGGAGCCTCATGGGCTGCTGTCTACGGGGTCACACAGAGTCAGACACAACTAAAGCAACTTAGCAGCAGCAGCAGCAGCAAATTTGAGAGTTCTGATTGTTCCTTTTTCTTGTTACTTGGTACTGTCAGTGTTTTAAAATCTCAGCCATTCTAGTGGGTGGGTAATATTCTCTCATATGGTTTTAATTTGAATTCCCCTCATAAATAATGATTTTGTGTGCTTATTAGCATTCGTAGTCTTATTTGGTAAAGTGTCTTTTAGATCATTATTTTAAATTCAAGTTTCCTATCTCACATTCATAAAACTGATAGATATGCATTTCCTCTTAGAAATGCACTGAGAGATCCTCTGCTTGAACTCCTTGAAGCTACTTCTTGCCTTTTTAATGGAATTGGAATTGACATATTATATTAATTTTATATGCACTATATAGTGATTCAATATTTTTATACATTACAAAATGACCACCACAATATCTAGCTGCCATCTTTTACCATATAAAAATATTACAATATTATTGACTATATTCCTTATGCCGTACATTCATTCCCTGTGGTTTATTTACTTTGTAGCTGGAAGTTTGTACCTCCTAATCCCCTTCACCTATTTTACCCCTATCCCCACTCCTCTCCTCTCTGGCAACCACCAGTTTGTACTCTGTGTCTGTGAGTCGGTTTCTCTTTTGTTTTGTTTTTTAGATTCCCCAAATGAGTAAAATCATACAGTATTTGTCTTTTTCTGTCTGACTTTTTTCACTTAGCATAATACCTTCTATGTCCATTCATGTTGTCACAAATGGAAAGATTTCATTCTTTTTCATGGCTGGTAATATTCCATTTATCTTGTATATTAAATATGAGATATATAATGTCACATATAATAATATATATCATATATATCATATTTTTATCATTTTATATATATATATCACTTCTTTATAATGGGAGAAACTTTGAATGTACTTTTCCCCACTCTTACTCAGATCCCAGTACTTTTCTACCCCTAGGCTTCCTCCCCTTTGACCCCAGATGTCATAAAACTGGCAGAGCCATTTGCTCAGGGCTCCTTCAAGAGTCAGCTGATGCCCACATTAGTATGGATCCAGCTGACCCTCAATTAGTATGCCCTTCCATTGGTAAGAGGGAGTTGGTGCTTTCTCTGGTTTTAGCCTCTTGCTTAGACCGTCACAGGAAGTAGCAGAAGGCTTTACTTTTTCATTTTTGGCTTGTAACTTTAATTGCTACTCTGACACCTGACAGCTTCCCTCACTCACTCCAGCTCAATTGTGTTTTTAACAGAATGGCTTTCCAGAATTGTTTCCCATGGAGGGAAAGGGGGTCAGGATGTACCCTCACATCAGTTGGTTATTGGCTATGGGCTACCCTCTGGGAAGGCAGGTCCCTATGGTGGGGGGGCAGAGGGGGCTGGGGAGGGGGCCAATGCCCAGTGAAGGGCAAAGCTGTGAGGCATCAGCAGCCCATCAGCAGCTTGTGATGGTTTTTTGGTCCCAAGGAAGAACCTTTTTGGAACACCATGGTATCAACTGGGCTTTCCCAGGTGGTACAGAAGTAAAGAATCTGCCTGCCAGTGCAGGAGACACAAGAGGTGTGGGTTTGATCCCTGGGTTGGTAAGATTTCCTGGAGGACTAAATGGCAACCCACTCCAGTATTCTTGCCTGAAAAATTCCACAGACAGAGGAGCCCAGTGGGCTACAGTCCATGGTGGTGGTGGGGGGGGAGGTCCACAAAGAATCCAACACGACCAAACACAACACACACACATGGTATCAACTATAGTCACCTCTTATACTGCCTAGATCTACTTTCCTCTTATAATAAGTTTATTATACCTGGGAACAGGGTCTCTAAAACTCTGATTGGGCCTATTTCCTGGGAAACTTGGGGTTAAGAGGATGAACTGTAGACCCCTCAGCCATTCTAATTAAAGCTGTAACTGAAACTCATCCTTCCTCCCCTTACCACCACCTCTGGATTCCTCTCCCCCTTGGCAAGCACCTCTACTAGACTAAGCAGTTAGCTGGGGGGTGGTAATCCAGACTTTGATCTTTGAGGGGTCTGAGCCCCTGGTTCCCAAGTGCCTAACAGGCTGTGATGACTGTATTCATCCATTTAACATTAAAACTAGGCCCAGGAGTGCCAAGAGATATACTTGGTATTTTGCTGAATACCAGACGTCTTCTCTGTTCCCTGTGTCTGAAGGCAATTCTCAGTGAGGGGCACATCTGTGAGCTTTCAGCTTTCAACTCTCAAGAGTTAGGAGATGCATTAACTGGCCCTGAGGCAGGGATCTAATACCACAGTGTCTACTGGAAAAAGACATCAGAATTTCTAGGACTTTTCATGAATTCCAAAAATCTTAAGTTACTTCCTATTTTCATAACACTTTGTAGATGTTTCAGTTCAGTTCAGTTCAGTCGCTCAGTCATGTCCGACTCTTTGCGACCCCATGAATCGCAGCACGCCAGGCCTCCCTGTTCATTACCATCTCTCAGAGTTCACTCAGACTCATGTCCATCAAGTCCGTGATGCCATCCAGCCATCTCATCCTCGGTCGTCCCCTTCTCCTCCTGCCCTCAATCCCTCCCAGCACCAGAGTCTTCTCCAATGAGTCAACTCTTCGCATGAGGTGGCCAAAGTACTGGAGTTTCAGCTTTAGCATCATTCCTTCCAAAGAAATCCCAGGACTGATCTCCTTCAGAATGGACTGGTTGGATCTCCTTGCAGTCCAAGGGACTCTCAACAGTCTTCTCCAACACCACAGTTCAAAAGCATCAATTCTTCGGTGCTCAGCCCTCTTCACAGTCCAACTGTCACATCCATTAAAAGGTATATAATGAGAACTATTTCCACTTCTGACCAAGATGGAGAGATAAGAACCAGAATTACCCTCCTGCCTAAAACAACCAACATACAAATCTGACAACATATATAAAACAATTGTTTTCAAGACCCTGGACTCTAGAAAACAAATGATCTGCAGAGGGCCCTCCTCAAATATGGATCAGCACATTTGTGTGAAGAAGGAAACCAGGGCTGTGGAAAGAACCACCAGGACGGATTGGAGGCGACAGCATTCACAGAAGGTTGGGATAATGCTGCCAACAGTCAGACTGGAAAACCTCGTAACACATGGGCCATAAAGCACTCAGAATGGTTTCCCTCAATAGTGGGGAATATTCGTTGGAAGAACCGATGCTGAAGCTGAGGCTCCAATACTTTGGCCACCTAATGGGAAGAACTGACTCACTGGAAAAGACCCCGATGCTGGGAAAAATTGAAGGCAGGAGGAGAAGGGGACGACAGAGGGTGAGATGGTTGGATGGCATCACCAACTCAATGGACATGAGTTTGAGCAAACTCCGAGAGATGGTGAAGGACAGGGAAGCCTGTCATGCTGCAATCCATGGGGTCACAAAGAGTTGGAAACAACCTTAGCGATTAGACAACAACAATAGTGGGGAAAAATCAGCTGTAGAACAAACGCTCTTCTAGACCTGACTAATGAATCTTAAATGCAAAAACTGAAAGAATCACACTGTTTCTAAATAATTTAATTGCATCTCTGAACAAATCCAAGGATGTTTACAGGCAGACAAAATACCCAGCACTCAACAAGGTAGGACTCACAGTATATGTTATATAATCTAAAATTACCAGGCATGCAAACTGCCAGGCAGGAAAATAAGACCCATAATGGGAAAAAGCAATCACTCTAAACCAAACCAGAATAAACATACATGTTAGAACTAATAAACGAGGACGTTAAGAGTGTTATAATTAACTGTATTCAGTATATTAAAAATTAAATAAGGACATGGGGGATACTTATAAAGACCCAAATCTAACTTCTAGAGCTGAAAACAATGTGTGAGATGAGAAATGCATTGATTAGGGTTAAGGAATGATTATACACTGCAGTAGAAAAGGTTAGTAAACTTGAAGACACCACAATTGAAACTGTCCAAAATGAAAGACAGAAGAATTTCTGACATGAATGGAGCATCTATGAGGTGTGGGACAATTTCAGAGAGCCATGTAATCCGATTAGGGATCCTCACTTGTGAAAGGAAGACAATAGAAGCAAGATTGAGTGGTTAGAGATCTAATGGTGATGCAGAGCTGAGAAAAACTTGGCCAGCGTGGCAGGAAGCACAGGGTTGAATGTGCCCATCAGAATGTTCTGAGTGGGGACTTCCCTGGTGGTCAGTGGTTAAGACTTCACTGTCCAGTGAAGGGTTCGGGTTCAATTCCCTACTGGGAAGCTAAGATCCCACACGCCTCTCGGCCAAAAAGCCAAAATGTAAAACAGAAGCAGTATTGCAACAAATCCAATAAAGACTCTTAAAAAAAAAGAATGTTCTGAGTGATCTTTATAACCTCACATTGCTCACTCACTAGATCCACCCACCTCCCCCATGCCCCGGAAGTATATGATCCTGGGTAAGGAGTCTCTCTGCAGGAGAGAGAGTCCTTCGTCAGATCTGGAGCTGGAGGCCTTCAGCTGCTGCTGATCAACAAGACATTCCTTGAAGAGGAATCTTGAAGCAAACCTCCAGATCAACCACAAAGAGCACGAACTTCAGAGTTAGACGACTCACGTTCAAGACCTGATTCTGCCATTTCGGGTAAGGTCTTAACTTCTCTGTTCTTTGTTTCTCCAAGTGTATGATAGAGTTGGTAACAAGTGTTCCTACTTCGTGGGGTTATGTGAAGATTAAGTAGAATCTGACTGGGCAAGTGTTAAGGATTCTACAAATATTTGCTATGATTGTTCTCATTGCCTCATTTAATATTCCCACTGTCCCTACAAAATAGATATTCTTATCTTCATTTTGCAAATCAGAAAACCGACCCTTTATTTTTTAATTTGGTCACATCCCTCGGCTTGCAAGATGTTAGTTTCCTGACCAGGGATTGGACCCATGCCCTGGGCAGTGAAAGCATGGAGTCCTAACATTGGGCTGCCAGGGAATTAATTAAAAGATCAAGTAACTTTCCTAAGGTCACTCAGACAGGACTAAGTAGGATCAGAATCCTAACCTGGGTCTCTTTGAGCCCAAAAGTTACCTGTATGCTTACCTTTTTTATGGTTGTCATTATTATTTGTTTGTTGCCCCTGAATTATTTATGTAGACTGTATTTTGAGCTTTTCTTATGACTAAGACTCAGCATAATCTACAGCATGGAATAGGCACTCAATAAATATTTGGTGACTTCTTTTACATATAAAGGGCTTCCCTGATGGCTCAGGTGGTAAAGAATCCTCCTGCAATGAGGGAAACCTGGGTTAAGTCCCTGGATTGGGAAGATCCCCTGGAGAAGGGAATGACTACCCACTCCAGTATTCTTGCCTGAAGAATTCCATTGTCGGAGGAGACTGGCGGGCAACAGTCCATGGGGTTGCAAAGAGTGACTTTCACTTCACTTTACTTATAGAGACTACTGAATTGTTCTACTCTTGATATGATTTTTTTCTTTTTTTTAATTGTTCAGGGGCTGCCCATTCTATACTGATATCATAACCCAGACAAACAAAACTGCTCTGTAAAGTTAAATAAGGTGCAAACATTTCTGGAACTTTGTTCTCTGCCTCCCTGATGAACTTCAAGCACACAATATAACTAAATTGATCTGCATTTTTGCCACAGCTATGTGTTTCCTTTTTTTTCTTTATTCAACAGGTGTTATTAAAATAAAACTATTTATATATACCTTGTGTATATAAAATATACACATATATATAACTTATTTATTTGTAATAACTAAGATGAATAAGAGATTGAAGGAGTTCATCAAGTAGGTACTAATTTTCATCTAACCCCCCAAAAAATATCATGGCTAAAAAATAGGTGAAAACACTGGGTGTGCTAAGAACAAACTGATCTTATAAACAGCGCAGGAAATATGAAATAGTTTAGCAGGGTTGTAGAATAGTATGAAGGTAAGTATTTGAATAAGCTCAAATACTAGCACAACTTTGGTGGTAAAAAGCAAAATTTGGTCTATGTCACTCATTAACAATTTTATTAATAAATTCATCAGGGGTTAATGGGAGTCTCATGTGAATAATCAAGACAAGGATTTTCTCCCCTGGCTAGTTTACTGATCAATCTGAACAGTTTGGTAGCAATCAAATTTCCTGGGAAAACAAAATCCCCAAAAATGATCTGGCTGAGTGAAATATCGTAGCAAACATCTGTGATTTTTGCTTATGTCTTATGATAATAGCACCATGATTTTCTCCTTAAAAATACCCATCCCCTATTCTTAGTTTATGTAGGAGTAGAACTGATCCACGGGTGAGCATGTGACTTAAACAAGGTTCAAATAAAAATTGTGAACCAGTTGGAACCAGCTGGACTCAATAACAGGGCTTTTGGGGGGAGGGGCTGTTAAAAATAGAGAATCTCTCTTTCTCATGGGGTTAATGAGTAGGTAAACTATAACTTAGCTATTGCTGGCAATCATCATGCCATCATAAAGCAGCTGACTTCCAAGGTAAATGGGGCAATATGGGAGGGGAGCATGAACCAAAAGGGAGAGAGAAAGAAAGGTAGGTAGGAAGGCAGGGAGGAAAGAAAGGAGGGAGGCAGACTTGATAACATTGTGTAGCCCTTGGATTCAGGTGTACTTCAAGTTCACCCTGGTATTTTTCAATTACATGAACCAATATATTTTCCTTTTACCTTAAGTCAGTCTGAGTTGGATTCTCCTCCACATATAATTGAAAGAGTTCTAATATAATAGCTACTACCTTATATAAGCATCAGATTGCATTATGTTCTTAAGTCTTAGATATTAGCAAGTATATTTTCTGAGTACTTATTTTCCACACACCCCAAAAGGCCAGTTAAAAAGTAATATATTCCGTGAGTCTACCAGGGTGACTTATATTTCAATGTCATTAATAATTTAGTGTTTTGGAGTTACAGTACAATGTAAGCTCTCGTTTGCTTTTGTGTTTGGTTTTTGTTGCTATAATTAAGTTATTCTCAGCTCAGCTTGATGAACTTTCTAAGATAATACCTAAAGAAAAATGACCAAATAATAGTGAATTTAAAAGTTTAAAACATTAGGAAATCACACTGAGAAAGGTGATAGCTGTATAGGAAATGAAATATAGAATTCTGGTACTGTCATTAAAAGATACCACTTAAACGTATGCTTTCTAGTAACCAAGGCCAGAAGAAGATTAAAAGGGATTTTGTAATCTCTATCGTCTGTTAAAAAGAAGCTTGTCAGTTACTCAGAAGAAACAAAAAGTTCTTAACAAAAATTTTTGTTATGTTTTCTCAGAAAACCTCGAGTCATGTTTAAAAAAAAACAAACTTGTTTTGGGATCTAGACTTTTGTTAGAAAAGTCTCATTTTGTTTGCTTTGTTTCTATTTTGTTTTTCCCATTCATTACTCGATTTGGTAGTGACTTTAACAAAATGCCGTGATAACATTTTCATGGCTTGCCTAATGCCTCATAATGATTAGAGAAGAAGAGATAGAAACCAGCTGGTTTCACCTTCCGCTAGGCTAAGGCTGAAGCGATGTATCTTATCAGACAATTGAAACCACTTGCTCCAGCTCTGACCCGGTGCTCCAAAGGTCAAGGAGGTAATGTGCAAATTCAGGATGCTTCTGAAAGTCTTTTAAAAGACTTCTGGGTGGTAAAGCCTTGGCTGAAATGACTTCTTCATGTTCTCTGGAAACTCAAAGCCAGTATTTTTGCACAGAGTCTGAGCAGAAGTGGTTGGATTTGACCTTGTTACTTCAAAGCATCCAATGCACTCTTAAAGATAAAGGAAAACATCGCTGCCTCAAAACAAATGGACCGCTGGCTCCAAGCAATCATTTGAAGGTACTTAAACAGTCAAAAGCCATTAATATTATCACAAAATTGTACCCTTCTTCTTGGGAATCCTACAACTACAATTCATTTTCCTTAACTGGCATCTATGTTTGGCTCTATTTCCCTTTTTCTCTTCAGTCACAAGTCTCTTGTCTTTAAATTAAGTGCTTCATCAAACAGTTTATGAGACAGTTCGCTCCGTTCTCATGCATGCTTCCAGCAATCTGTAGCCTCTTTTCAAAAATCCAGAAATAGCAAAATTAAAACCCTGTACCAGTAAGTAGTGTTTCAGTTCAGTTCAGTTCAGTCGCTCAGTCGTGTCCGACTCTTTGCGACCCCATGAATCGCAGCACGCCAGGCCTCCCTGTTCATCACCATCTCTCGGAGTTCACTCAGACTCACATCCACTGAGTCAGTGATGCCATCCAGCCATCTCATCCTCGGTCGTCCCCTTCTTCTCCTGCCCCCAATCCCTCCCAGCATCAGAGTCTTTAGTAGTAGTGTTTAGTAGTAGTGTTTAGTAGTAGTGTTTAGTAAGAGTTATTGTGCATAGAACAGTTCTCCAATTGGGAGCTTTCGAATTTAAAACCAGTATGAAGCTCAGGGGTATGACATCATAGAGTGGCATATACAGTGAAAATGAGAAAGCTGTTTAATCTTTATAATGATTGGTTATTAGAATGGGCTTTTTCAGAAAGCAGGGGATTGATTAAAAGGATTATCTCCTACCAATGTTAGAAAGACAACAAGTTTCTTTAATGATTATCAGAGACATTAAGTTTTGCTTATGTTCATGAAATAACCTAAGTTTTGCTTATGTTCATTTTGGACTGCAAGGAGATCCAACCAGTCCATTCTGAAGGAGATCAGCCCTAGGATTTCTTTGGAAGGAATGATGCTAAAGCTGAAACTCCAGTACTTTGGCCACCTCATGCAAAGAGTTGACTCATTGGAAAAGACTCTGATGCTGGGAGGAATTGGGGGCAGGAGGAGAAGGGGACGACAGAGGGTGAGATGGCTTCATGGTATCACTGACTCGATGGATGTGAGTCTGAGTGAACTCCGGGAGTTGGTGATGGACAGGGAGGCCTGGCGTGCTGAGATTCATGGGGTTGCAAGGAGTCGGACACGACTGAGTGATTGAACTGAACTGAACCTAGATTTAGCTTTGCTTACATGGCTTAAATAGTTTTTGCCTGCACAAAGGATTTGCAAGTCTGGTCTCCATTTTGTATTTAGGTTTAATATTTGTGAGATCTCAACTTAGTCAGTTTTCCCCTCAGTTTTTTAAGGGTTTGCTTACTTAATGCATCATTGATATTTATATATATTTATACTATATAATTGACATATATATACATTTATATCTCGAGGCCTGAATCATTTAGTCTATTTATTAATCATTTTATCAGAAAAGTCTCCTGAGATTAAGCATCTTAATGAAGTCTGTGAGGCAATGATGCAGGAAGCAAAGACAAAATAAATTATATACAATTATGTTTTCTTAAATCTAACTTTTTCCTTAGAAATACCAGTGTTTTCTGTTGTGCGTAATATTCTCCTCTCAGTTCAGTTCAGTTGCTCAGTAGTGTCCAACTCTTTGCAACCCCATAGACTGCAGTATGCCAGGCTTCCCTGTCCATCACCAACTCCCAGAGCTTACTCAAACTCATGTCCATCAAGTTGGTGATGCCATCCAACCATTTCATCCTCTGTCATCCCCTTCTCCTCCTGCCTTCACTCTTTCCCAGCATCAGGGTCTTTTCAAATGAGTCAGTTCTTCGCATGAGGTGGCCAAAGTACTGCAGTTTCAGCTTCAGCATCAGTCCTTCCAATGAATATTCAGGACTGATCTCCTTTAGGATGGACTGGTTGGATCTCCTTGCAGTAAAAGGGACTCTCAAGAGTCTTCTCCAAGACCACAGTTGAAAAGCATCAATTCTTCGGTGCTCAGCTTTCTTTATAGTCCAACTCTCACATCCATACATATATTCTCTTTACAGCACCCTTTTCATCTTACCAGTAGGTTTCATACTATGGTAATTATATCTCAATGCAAGCATTATTTCCAAAACCACACAATTTCAGTCATAGAGTTGGTTGGTGGCTCAGATCCACCATAAGAAGCTCTTTATCAGTGATTTCTGTTTCATGTTTGTCAATGATTTCTAGAAATGAAAATGAGAAAATGTGGGAGAAGAACAAGGTAACTTCTACAAGTGATAGAAACAGTTGTATGAAAAATGTGAATACCAGAAATTCCCTCTATCTTTTGACACTTGGATATACATTTGCTTATGAAAAGTTTGCTAATTTCTATTGATGAATGCTTATCTCAAATTTTGATATTTAATGTTGATCATTTCCTTGTGTCTGTAAAGATGATGACAGTTACAAGATGTATATTATATAGTAGTATTCTGAGAGCATACTTTATGTTGAAGACCATAGATTTGTAATAGCTATTAATATAACAGTGATGGTGTCCAGAATAGAACAACTAAGCACCAAGTCATGTCAGAATATTTATAAATGAGTTTAGGAGCCACAGTTTGGGGTTGGAAGGGAGGACTAAAAATATAGTACTGCAATAGGAGAAGGAAATGGCAATCCACTCCAGTATTCTTGCCTGGAGAATCCCATGGACGGAGAAGCCTAGTAGGTTACAGTCCACGGGGTCGCAAAGAGTCGGACACGACTGAGCGACTTCACCTTCACTGCAATAGGAACAAACTCACGAATATTTACAGGGATATGCACTAATATCACAGGGCTTTTAAGTTTGTTATTTGACTCTTCCTGACACCTGAGTGTCAGGTGTCACTTATTTGACACCTGAGTAACTGTGAGAGAAAGATTGTTCCCATTCAAGGGAGCACACTTTACTTGGTCACTTTTTTAAATCCATGCCACAACTTGACTGCATGATAGGATTTAAGTTATCATACATCGTTTGTTAACATTTCTAAACAGGACAAGTCTTTATTCAGTAAGGAACAAGACTTCATATATCAGTGATTCTCCAATTGTAATCAACAGGCATATGCCGAGAGTCCTTCTCCACCAACCAACAAAATCCAAGCCCTTCCTTCATGTGTGCCAGGTGAAAAACTCATACTTGCACAGAATGTTGTTTTTGACCTATACTGAAGGACTACACACTGAGTCACTAAGGATGCCTAAACTTTGATAGCCATGAACTAAAATTAGCGTCTACTTTCCTTGAGTGGCCACACAAACTAGACAACATTGCAAAGCTGCTGTGCGTGTGTGCCTTCACGGAGCGTTGGGTTAAGCAGGCGTTCCAGGAAGAATGTTTTGCTCATTGTGTCATTAGTACTCTTTGGACTTGATCCCATTTTTCCATTGTTTCTTTGCATGCTGTTTACTAGGATGGGACTTTTAGCTTGGCTTCATCTTTATCAACTCCATTTATTTATTTATTGAACTACTCATGTATACAACAAAGTGACTCAGTTACATATATGTGTGTGTGTGTGTATATATGTATATATATGTTCTTTTCCAGATTCTTTGTCATTATAGGTTATTACAAGATATTGACTATAGCTCCCTGTGCTATACAGTAAATCCTTGTTTACCTATTTTATACATAGTATTATGTTATTATGTACCAAAGGGGAAAAGTGGGGAAGGGATTAATTAGGAATATGAGATTAACAGATACACAATATTATCAATTCCATTTATTGAATAGTTATATCATCAATATAAAATACAGACTTTGATAAATTGGCAGTGTTTGAAATCTAGCTCCAAATGAGGAAAGGAGTATGTCAAGGCTATATATTGTCACCCTGCTTATTTAACTTATATGCAGAATACATCATGAGAAATGCTGGACTAGATAAAGACAAGCTGGAATCAAGATTGCCAGGAGAAATATCAACAACCTCAGATATGCAGATGATACCACCCTTATGGCAGAAGTTGAAGAAGTAGAGCCTCTTGATAAAGCAAAAGAGAAGAGTGAAAGTGCTGGCTTAAAGCTCAACATTCAGAAAACGAAGATCATGGCATCTGGTCCCATCATTTCATGGGAAATAGATGGGGAAACAATGGAAACAGTGTCAGATTTTATTTTGGGGGGCTCCAGAATCATTGCAGATAGTGATTGCATCCATGAAAATAAAAGACACTTGCTCCTTGGAAGGAAAGTTATAACCAACCTAGATAGCATATTGAAAAGCAGAGACATTACTTTGCCAACAAAGGTCCATCTAGTCTAGTCGAAGCTTTGGTTTTTCCAGTGTCAGAGATATCATGTATGGATATGAGAGTTGGAGTATAAAGAAAGCTGAGCACCAAAGAATTGATGCTTTTGAACTGCGGTGTTGGAGAAGACTCTTGTGAGTCCCTTGGACTGCAAGGAGATCCAACCAATCCATCCTAAAGGAGATCAGTCCTGGGTGTTCTTTGGAAGGACTGATGCTGAAGCTGAAACTCCAGTACTTTGGTCAACTCATGCGAAGAGTGGACTCGTTGGAAAAGACCCTGATGCTGGAGGGATTAGGGGCAGAAGGAGAAGGGGATGACAGAGGATGCGATGGCTGGATGGCATCACCGACTCGATGGACGTGAGTCTGAGTGAATTCCAGGAGTTGGTGATGGACAGGGAGGCCTGGCGTGCTGCGATTCATGGGGTCGCAAAGAGTCGAACATGACCGAGCAACTGAACTGAACTGAACTTTGTAGGAATACTAAATTGAAGGAGTATCTTAGATTTTCTATTTTGAATATTACATATCACATCTAGTCCAGAAATCTTAGAGATTCACATTGCAGGGCATGTGTTGCTTTGTTTTTCTTTACCAGTCTCATGACCACTCTCTTTTTTTTACCAGTCTCTTTATATAGATGCAGCTGTTTTTTTCTCATCATTTATCTGTCCTTCAAAGTTATTCATAAGGAGACCTGAGTCTATCATCCAGTGTCTGCCAGCTCTGCTCAGAGCAGAGTGAAAGCTGCCTTCTGTCATCTCCCTCATGGTTTCCTCTCTAGAGTATATCAGTCCATTTTGGACCAACACATATTCTTAATGAAAATCATTTCTTTAAAATGTCATAAACCCATTTGCAATTGGGAAAGTATCAAAGTTGGGTAAGTACCAAAGTTGGGAAACTTTAGATACAAGCCAAATAAGATAAGAATTCCTCTCTGGTAATTATTAAGTTGTTTAATTTTTTGATGATTTAATGCACACTTAACTTCAGTATCTATTTCTGTTTATAAACACCCCCACAGGGGAATGTTACACCTCTATAATAGAGTCTTTGCATCTCTGTGTGACCCCCATTTCCTGGTCCTTCCTTCCTAAAAGGTGGGATTCCACTTTGGTGCCTAATCCTCCCATAAGTGTTGGTGTTTCTCAGACCCACCCATCCCACGTGGCCTGTGAGGCTAAGGGTTGTTGCATCTCATGTGATGCATGACCCAGGTGTGGACAATGAGATGAAAAGAAAGTTGGCTTAGCAGTAATTTCTAGAGAAAATTTCTACACTAGTTAAGAAGGCCCTGAGCAGGAGTATTTCCTCTTATTTCTCAGAATGTTGTTTTTGGACTGTGATCCCTTGGATTTGAAATCACAGTAGGCTCCTTCTCAGCCTGAGGAGGACAGACCTTTGAGAGAAAAGGATGGGTCCTCAGGGCTAAGGCCCTGAATTGATTGACCCCCAAGAGTCCCCTATTCAGGACTTCTTTATGAGACATGAGATAAAGAATTTCCTTGTGTTGAACTTCAAGCCTTTTTGAGTTGGAATTTCTGAAACCTGCAGCCCAAAGCATCCTGACTGGGCCTCTGAATTTAAGTACAACCTCCAGTCTCTGCTCTGGATGTTAGATTCATACTTAGTCTTATTCGTCTTTCCTCTTGATTTCTGTCATCCTTATTATAAACACTCCTTCTCCCTTCCACATGCATTTATTGAGCAGATACTAGATGATTCTATCCCTGGGTCAGGAAGATCCCCTGGGGGAGGAAGTGGCAACCTACTGCAGTATTCTTGCTTGGAAAATCCCACTGACAGAGGAGTCTGGTGGGTTACTGTCCATAGGGTCACAAAGAGACAGCCACAACTGACGCGACAGCACTCACTAGATGCCAAGGCCTGTTCTAGGCAATGTAGACCCCCAAGTCACGGTCACAGTCACTCTCTAGGGGGCCGACCACCATGGTGGACAATGGCTCCCTTGTGCCTGGATGCCTTTTGCAGTTTCACACTCTCATCTCTCACTGTTTCCAGGATTGAAAAATGCAGTTATCACTTCATTCAAGTCCACTTTGCTGCTCCATTCTGGTACTGATTCTTTCTGGTACTGATTCTTCCCTCCACCTATTCTTGGGCCTATTTGTTTTTTTCTCTTTCCTCCCTTGTGTTTATCCTCTTGGGTCTTCCTCCTCTGAGCATGATGGAAGAAGATACTTAATCATCCCCTCAGGCCACTGTGCTTTTGGGAGAAAAACACTGGCTATCAGACACTACAAATGATACCAGATATACAGAGCCTTTTAAGATACCAGCAGCAAATCTGGGCATAGTGCTGCCACAGAGGCAGGAAAATGTTGTGAGGTGAACACAAAAGCTAGATCCTGATGGTTCAGATGAAAACTGTAGCCCTAGCCTTCAGTAGCTGTATGATTTTGACTTAACCTTTTTGGGCCTCAATTCCCTGTAGAATGGAGATGATGATAATCAGTGCTACTCCCAGGGTTGTGATGAAGGTCAGTGTTTTAACATAAGTGTCTAGATCCATTCCTAATGCTTATACTGTGGTCATTATCATTGAGCCTGCTCCCCTCACCCATGCTGTGAGGCCCTTCATAGCCCAAGAATGCGGAGCCCCTGGGGAGGGACTTGCAGTAAAAGCAGAAAGAGACAGGCCAACAGCTTCTAGGTTGTGCCTCAGTACATGACTTTGCCCAGCGCTAAGGCAATGGCAACCCACTCCAGTACTCTTGCCTGGAAAATCCCATGAATGGAGGGAGCCTAGTAGGCTGCAGTCCATGGGGTCGCTAAGAATCGGATATGACTGAGCAACTTCACTTTCATGCATTGGAGAAGGAAATGGCAACCCACTCCAGTGTTCTTGCCTGGAGAATACCAGGGACGGGGGAGCCTGGTGGGCTGCCGTCTATGGGGTCGCACAGAGTCGGACACGACTGAAGTGACTTAGCAGCAACCAGTCTTCCAACAGAGGACAAGGCCTTGTTCAAGACCACCCTGGCTTTTCCAGCCTCCTGCCTGGTGACCTCCAACCTACCAGGCTCCTGCGATGAGCTCTTCTGTTCCAAACCACAATTTCAATGCAAGTACCACCCCTCTTAAGATTTGATAACAAAACTGTGTGTCAACCACAGCAGACACATCTCTGGTAGATGCTTCACATAAACCACAATTCACTCCTTGGCTTTTAAGCCATCTGATTAAGTCCAACATGCTCATCCTTACAACTTCCCCATAACAAAACTGAATTCAATTAACTAAAGGCCTTTCTCTTCCAATTTGCTTCTCAACAGCTCTCCCCTCCGTGCAACATGGACAGTTACATGTTAAAGGTAAAATTTACACTGCGTCTCAACATAACCCTTCCTTTCTTCCTTCTTTCCTCCTTCTGTCATTCTTTGCATCCTTTTTCCCCAAGTAATTCCAAAATGGATGTAAATTCAGCCTTCCTTGGTAACACCATGTTAGGAAGGAGGTAGGGGAAAAGGCATCATCATATGTTGCTACTAAAAGATGAACCAGTGTAATATCTACAAAGGGCAGCTGTTGAGATTACAAATGCACATCTTCTTTGACCTAGTGCTTTGACTTTCTGGAATTTATCCTCCAGATAAGCTCTGGGGATCTAAACCAAAGAAGTACAAAGTTATGTGTTGCAGTATTGTTTGTAACAGCCAAAGATCAGAAATAACTTCAGTGTTCATCAATACTTTACTTCAATCCATATGAAATCTCCAGTCCAAAAAAAGAATGAGGAGGCCTTTCGCGTACTGATATGAATCATTTCCCAAGACATATACACATTTACACACACACTCATATATGTGAGCTTAGTCACTCAGTCCTGTCCAAACTCTTTGTGACCCCATGGACTGCAGCCCACCGGGCTCCTCTGTCCATGGCATTCTCAGGCAAGAATACTGGAGTGGGTTGCCATGCCCTTCTCCAGGCAATCTTCCCAACCCAGGGATTGAAGCAGGTCCCCTGCATTGCGGTGGATGCTTTACTGTCTGAGCTACCAGGGAAGCTCACACTCATATATGCTACTCCCTAAAATATCATTGAAAGAGGAGAATTACATTGTTTGGAGACTTGGTAAGAGACTTTTCATTATTCAAATTAGGCTTGGCTACATTTAAGAGAAAGAAAAATAGCAGTCCTAAGCAAGAAAGAGAAATGTATTTCTCATGTAAAAGAAGTCCAGAGGTAGGCACTCCAGCACTGAAGCTAAGGTCCCATAAAGTTAGAACCAGCCAGACTCGTTCAGGCTCCCCACTCCCCCTTCTCAGGTCGTGACTTGTGTCCTCAGAGCACCACCATCAGACCCCTTTCCAGGAAGCAGAATGGAAGAGGGGAAGAGAAGTCCCCTGCTTTCCAGGAGGTCTCCCAGAATTCCTTCCCAGCACTCCCACCACAGGTCATTGATTAGACTTTAGGGATGTGGCAACACCTGTTTTCAAAGGACTTCTGGGAAACGCAGTTTAGGGCTGAAGTAAAGAAGAAAGCAAGAATGTACATTGGGAGGCTGCAATAGATCCTTTAAGGCTTCCCAAGTGGCTCAGTGGTAAAGAATCCACCTGGCAATGCAGGAGACTTGAGTTTGATCCCTAGCTTAGGAAGATTCCCTGGAGAAGTAAATGGCAACACACTCCTGAATTCTTGTCTGGGAAATCCCATGGACAGAGGAGCCTGGTGGGCTACAGTCCATGGGGTCACAAAGAGTAGGTCACAACTTAGTGACTAAAAAGCAACAATAGGTCCTTTTGTCCTTTTGAATCACGGAATATATTACCTATTTGAAAACTAAGAAATCACATTTAGAATATGAAATTTAATGTTCAAGCTGGCTTTAGAAAAGGCAGAGGAACCAGAGATCAAATTGCCAACATCCACTGGATCATGGAAAGAGCAAGAGAGTTCCAGAAAAACATCTGCTTTATTGACTATGCCAAAGCCTTTGACTGTGTGGATCACAATAAACTGTGGAAAATTCTGAAAGAGATGGGAATACCAGACCACCTGACCTGCCTCTTGAGAAATCTGTATGCAGGTCAGGAAGCAACAGTTCAAACTGGACATGGAACAACAGGCTGGTTCCAAATAGGAAAAGGAGTACGTCAAGGCTGTATATTGTCACCCTGCTTATTTAACTTCTATGCAGAGTACATCATGAGAAACACTGGGCTGGAGGAAGCACAAGCTGGAATCAAGATTGCCGGGAGAAATATCAATAACCTCAGATATGCAGATGACACCACCCTTATGGCAGAAAGTGAAGAGGAGCTAAAAAGCCTATTGATGAAAGTGAAAGAGGAAAGCGAAAAAGTTGGCTTAAACCTCAACATTCAGAAAATGAAGATCATGGCATCTGGTCCCATCACTTCATGGGAAATACATGGGGAAACAGTGTCAGACTTTATTCTTTTGGGCTCCAAAATCACTGCTGATGGTGACTGCAGCCACGAAATTAGAAGACGCTTACTCCTTGGAAGAAAAGTTATGTCCAACCTAGATAGCATTTTCAAAAGCAGAGACATTACTTTGCCGACTAAGGTCCGTCTAGTCAAGGCTATGGTTTTTCCTGTGGTCATGTATGGATGAGAGAGTTGGACTGTGAAGAAGGCTGAGTGCTGCAGAATAGATGCTTTTGAACTGTGGTGTTGGAGAAGACTCTTGAGAGTCCCTTGGACTGCAAGGAGATCCAACCAGTCCATTCTGAAGGAGATCAGCCCTGGGATTTCTTTGGAAGGAATGATGCTCAAGCTGAAACTCCAGTACTTTGGCCACCTCATGCAAAGAGCTGACTCATTGGAAAAGACTCTGATGCTGGGAGGGATTGGGGGCAGGAGGAGAAGGGGACAACAGAGGATGAGATGGCTGGATGGCATCACCGATTCGATGGATGTGAGTCTGAGTGAACTCCGAGAGTTGGTGATGAACAGGGAGGCCTGGCGTGCTGCAATTCATGGGTCGCAAAGAGTTGGACATGACTGAGCGACTGAACTGAACTGAACTGAAATGTTAGAAACCCAATTTTGGATTAGATGGTAAAGAATCTTCCTGCAATGCAGGAGAACTGTGTTCAATCCCTGATGTTGGGAAGATCCCCTGGAGAAGGGAATGGCTATCCACTCCAGTATTCTTGCCTAGAGAATTTCATGGACAGAGGACCCTGGCTGGCTGCAGTCCATGGTGTCACAAAGAATCAGACACGACTGAGGGACTAACATGTTAGATATCTTCCCTGGTGGCTCAGACAGAAAAGAATCTGCCTGCAATGCAGGAGACCTGGGTTTGATCCCTGGGTCAGAAAGATCCCCTGAAGAAGGGAATGGCTACCCACTCCAGTATTCTTCCCTGGAGAATGCCACGGATGGAGGAGCCTTGTGGGCTATGTGGGGAGGCAAAGAGTCAGACACAACTAAGAAACTAACATTTTCACTTTCTAAAAAGATATATACAAATCAGACCAGCCTTCTTTGGGGGCTAATCTCTGATACCACACTTTAGCTGATCCCTTCCTCATATCCTGGCCAGGTGGACCCAGGGCTCGTCCAATCTCTTAATCCCTCTTAAAGCCAGCGCCCCCTAGTGGCCACCTCCGTGGCCCAGGATTCAGGAAGTACCGTCAGATGTTTGCAAGTTTTCCATGAAGTGCTATCTTCACACCATCTCCCAAAGGTCATTTGCAGAATTGAGTTTCAATCCACCAGACAAATTCAGAATTATTGCTCTTAGAACATTACCTATAAATAATGTTTTAATATTATTGATGAAAGAAATAAGTCTTGCCATATACCTTCTTCATTACCTGGCTTAAAGCAGCTACATGTATTCTTATAATAGGAAAACAGAGTTTTAATTTCAAGTTCTATTTAACGTGCTTGGGTGAGGACTACATAAAAGAAAATATAGTTAGTTTGACCTTGCCTCTCAAATCCTAGAGAAGAATAATTTGTATTATTTTAGCAGGTATTTATTAATACATGCAATGTGCATTCAATGTAGGTTCATTTAACCTCATTTATTGTAATATTTAATTTATTAAACAGGCTTTTTTAGTACTTTATAAATAATTTCATAAATGAAAGCACACTCTTTCTGTTGGAGTTGCAGCCATTAAAACTGAGTGAATTTATTTTAAAAAGTTTCTAGTCAGCACATTTTTCTTTATCTACTGATAACAGCAATCATAAACACTAAAAACCACTCTCTCCAACAATGATAATGATGATCGTGGGACTATTTGCTTCTTAAAATGGAATCAGCCCACAGAAATTTAGGCTGGTATTCACTGTCCATATTTCCTAACTCTTCACAATGCAAAGCTATTTAGTAGAGTGTGTGCTTCATTCTGTGACCGACCACATCCTGCTAGCAATCTAGGAACAGTTCCTTGAGTCTTTAGACTTAGATATGAGTTTTGTGGGCAGGAGCCCCCTCCCCCCAAAAAAAATTCTTCTCAGTTTTCCACATAAGACGAGATTTTCACTGCATTCCCCAGGAAAGGGCAATATTGGAGTGAGACTTGACTGTGAGATCCTTGTCAATCTAAGTGAGCTATTGTGCCTCAAAAACAGAAAGCAGACCCCCATCCCTGCCCTCACGCTTTTGCACACCTTGGCCAGGACCCCTCTCTTCCATGCACTTTGGAGCTGCCCATTCAGGCTGCAGGCCAGGGCCTGGGAGGCAGGTGCCCAAGGACAAATGACAGGGCTGCTTCGAGGACCCAGCTCATCAGCAGAAGCACCACTAGCTGGCTGAGAGTGATGGAGGCCTGGCTCCCTCTTTCTACAATGGATCCTTTCCACATATTTGTAAATGAACCTTACCCTCTGGGGCTAATATCTACTGGGAGAAATCCATAGGAAACCCCCAAACCTGTGCCCTTACCTTGGAGTTTTCCCCATTTTCGGGACTGACAACACCATTCAGAAACCTGGGGAGTTCTCTTTGCCTCTTGCTTTAGCCTTGCCCCCGCTACTGTTCAATCCATCAGCCAGTCCTTTCTGCTCAGCATTCAAAATGTATCTTAAACACACCCACTTTCCTCCTTCCTGGCTCCAGCATCCCTCCCGGAGAACCACAATGGCTGCCTCACTAGTCCTTCAACTTCCCTTCCAAGCCTGTCTCCATTCAGAAATCTTGAAACATGGAGATCAGATCATATTCTTCCCTTGCATCCAAGGCTCCAGTTGCTTCTAACTACATGGAGAGTAAAACCCAAGCCCCTTTCTGTGTCCTGCAAGTTTGGTGTGCTTCAGCTCTAGTCCCTGGTCACTTTTCTAACCTCACCTCATCAGGCTCTTGATAAGAAAGCTCTGGGACCTCCTTTCCATTCCCACCATGTGAACTGCTGGGTCCTGCCCAAGCACTCAATGCCTGAGATGTTCTTCCCTCCCCTCTCCACAGGCCTGGAGGCTTCTCACCCTCACCTTAGATGCCTTGACGCAAATGTCCTAATGACATCTCTGGCTTAAGGAAGAAGGCTTACAGGGAAGCATTCTTGGACCAACTTGTCCTTACTCCCTTCATTTTATGTTATCAATAAACCTTGCTTTTTTTCTTCCTGGTGCTATTAACAATGTGTTATTATTACTATTATCATAATCATCTTATTGTCTGACTCCAAAGCAAAATAATGTCCTTTTGTTCATTCTATCCCTGAAACCTACTGTTTTTCCTGGCATGTAGTAGCAACCTGATAAATACTTGCTATTTGAATAACTGAATAAAAGAGTAAGGCTGCTATTGATCTATCCAAAATTTTAATTTTGTTGAAGTGTAGTTGATTTACAATGTGTGTATTTCTGCTGTGCAGCAAAGTGATTCAATTATATATGTATATATTCTTATTCTTTTCTATTATGACATCGTAGAATATTGAATATAGTACTCTGTGCTATACAGAAGGCCCTTGTTGTTTATCCATCCTATATATACTAGTTGGTATCTGCTGATTCCCAACTCCCAGTTCTTCCCTGCCATACCACCTCCCCCTTGGTAACCACAAGTCTGTTCTCTGTGTCTGAGTTTGTTTCTGTTGCATGCATATGTTCACGTGTCTCATATTTTAGATATACCACATATGTGACATCATATGGTATTTGTCATTCCCTTTCTGACTTACTTTGCTTAGTAGGATAATCTCTAGATCCATCTGTGTTGCTGCAAATGGCATTATTTCATTCCTTTTTATGGCTGAGCAACATTCCATTATGTATAAGCACCACATCTTTTTTATCCATTAGCCAATGGACATTTAGGTTGTTTCCATCATCTTGGGTGTTGCAAATAGTACTGTTATGAATATAGGATGTATGCTGCTATTGCTGCTGCTAAGCTGCTTCAGTCATGTCTGACTCTGTGCAACCCCATAGATGGCAGCCCACCAGGCTCCTGTGTTCCTGGGATTCTCCAGGCAAGAATACTGGAGTGGGTTGCCATCTTCTCCAATAGGATGCATGTGTCTTTAAGAATTATAGTTTTGTTTGGGTTATGCCCAGAAATGGGATTGCTGGGTTATATGGTAGTTCTATTTTTAGTTTTTGAGGAACTTCCATACTGTTTTCCATAGTGGCTGCACAAATTTGTGTTCCCTCCAAAAGTGTAGGAAGGTTCCCTTTCCTGTACACCCGCTCTAGCATTTATTCTTTGTAGACTTTTTAATAATGGCCATTCTGATCAGTATAAGGTGTTACTTATTGTAGTTCTGATTTGCATTTTTCTAATAGTTGGTTTTGAGCATTTTCTCATGTGCCTATTGGCCATCTGTACATCATTGTTGGTGAAATGTCTATTTAGGTCTTCTAACCATGGCAAAGCATTTTGAGGCACTTGATTAAATATGATCCTCTTGGAAAAGTTTTGTTTACCACTAAGGCATTTAACGTGCTTCCCTGGTGGCTCAGGCGGTAAAGCGTCTGTCTACAATGTGGGAGACCTGGGTTCAATCCCTGGGTTAGAAAGATCCCCTGGAGAAGGAAATGGCAAACCACTCCAGTACTGTTGCCTGGAAAATCCCATGGACAGAGTAACCTGGTAGGCTAAAGTCCATGGGGTCGCAAAGAGTGGGACACGACTGAGCACACTTTCAAGGCATTTAACAAAACAGCAAGGAGGACCCAAGGGAAGCAGTGGTAGAATATATGAGAGTTACTGATGATATCACCACCTCACAGATCAACATTTTAAAAATGAACGGATCACACATCTCTTGCAGTCACTTTCGTAGTCACAGTAGGATTCATCTCATTACCAAACATGGTGTCAGGCTGCCAGGCTGCTCCTGCCTATGGCTTTGAACTTGTTCACTTGACCTGGAATGCTCTTCTCCCAGATACCTGGCAATTCTTCACTTCCCTCAGATAATGGTCAGGTGTTGTTTTTTCAAGAAGATCACTTCTCTGACCATCCCATTGAAATTACAATCCCTCAACACCCACACAAAAACACACGTGCTCCCTCCCACCCTTCTATACCCTATTTTTTTCATGACACTGTAACTGTCTGATATGATATATGTGTATATGTTTGTATTCATTCATTCACTCTCTGTCACATTTCAGGAATTTTGTTTGTCTTATTCACTATGGTATCCCAGCCCCACAAAATGATCCCCCTGCACCCTGTTGGTATTCAGCAAATACGGATAGTGGTATATTGCAGGTGTGGGGAATTTGTTCATGTGTGACGTATCAAAGAGCTGTGTGCCATCAAACCAGTTAAAAATGGACTGTCTTTACAGACTGCTGTATAAGGCTTTTCAGGCTGTGCACTGCTCAACTCCAGTGGCTCACATTCACAAAGGCTCAGCCCCTGGATCTGGATGGTCTCACATCCTGCACAGTCAAACCCAGAGCCCCCAGGAGGAGTGAATTCATGTCCCTGCAAAGGGGAGGAAAGAGAGAAACAGAAAAGGGGGAAAGAGAAAAATGTAAAATGGTGAAAGGAATAGAAATGGGAAAGAAGAGGAGAGCAGGAAAGTAGTAAGTAGAAAGAGGAGAGGGGAAAGCTAGAGAAAAAGGAAGAAAAAGAAAGGGAGAGCTGGAAAGGCCAATGGAGGAACACCATCCTGGCCCATACCTTAGTCCTCTCTAGTGATCCCAGCCACTCACCCAGGACCCTCCTACCACTCTTCAGCAATTCAAGTTTCATACATGAAATAATATATGTATATATAATAATTAGTATATATGTATATATATGTATTTTGTACATGTATGCTGCTGCTGCTAAGTCGCTTCAGTAGTGTCTGACTCTGCGACCCCATCGACGGCAGCCCACCAGGCTCCCCCGCCCCTGGGATTCTCCAGGCAATAACACTGGAGTGGGTTGCCATTTCCTTCTCCAATGCATGAAAGTGAAAAGTGAAAGTGAAGTCACTCAATCGTGTCTGACTCTTAGCGACCCCATGGACTGCAGCCCACCAGGCTCCTCCATCCATGGGATTTTTCAGGCAAGAGTACTGGAGTGGGGTGCCATTGCCTTCTCCATTGTACATGTATATAATCACTAAACATCAACTCCATTGATATCTATTATATTCACATATACTTAAGTTGTCCACTTTAATTTTTAAAAGAATGCTTCCCTCCTGCAGTTGAATTTCAGTTCATTTACAGAAGGCCAACTCTTTGATGTTTAAGGACTGCCAAGCCTGTAGCTGTATGAACAATACATTGAGACAGATTCAGAGAGTAGGAAGGGGACTAGCTAAGAGATTGTCAGTGTAACAAAGGTGGGAGTCTGGCAGTAATGGAAGCTTTTGCAGCAGTAATGGCTATAGCAATGGGTGTGAAATATAAAACTGAGAGCCTTGCATGAAGAAATAACAAGACTTTGTAATGAGTAAATGCAGCAAGAGAAGGAATAAATTAGGATCCCAAGTTTAGGGACTCAATGTTGGCTCAATGTGATAAAACTGATATTTAAATAGGAGATTCTGTATGGAAGCCATTGGGTAGAAGATGGAAAATTCATTTTTAAACATGTTTAGAGGAAATTAATCCTTTGGAATTTAAAGCCAGTCCTATTGAGTGGAAAGATTTGTTAATAAAACAACATACTGTAAGGTATCTGCATAATAAATTTCATTTTTATCCCTAATTATGTAAGGACAACTCAATTATGCAAGAAAAAAACTTTGATTTAGACTGTATCCATTTTCAATTCCTCTTTGCTAATAAGGTTATACAGAAAAAAATAGCAAAAATACAAAAATTTTAACATAATTAGAAAAGGAAATTTTTAAACTAAACTTCACCAGTTTCCAGAGATGTTTAAAGAAGGAAAAGAATGAGGTTGCACATATTTTCTTTGGCTCATAGCCCAAAAAATTGTACTTCAAGCTTCATAAGAAATCAAAGTAGGGAAAATCTGGCAAAAGCAAAAATAAAACAGGGATTGGGAAAATTTCAGTAGATATAGCTTGGATAGATATTTTTAAAAAATTAAGGAAAAGAGCATTTTGGAAGAATTATACTAGGAGTGAAAAATTTAAGCCTCATTCATAAGAAGGTAAAGAAATATAAGAATTTGATATTGAAATAGAAAAGAATATGCCTTTTTCACTTTCAGTTGATAAATCATCTTCTTGACTAACACATAACCATGTGATATCAGACAATAAGAATATAAACCTCAAAAACCCTTGTGAGAATTTAGTGAGATAACCCTCTGAAGGGCTTGGAACAGTATCTGCCGTTGAATAGGCTCTTCCATAAGCCACTGCTATTGCAACTCTCTGCTGATTCTACAGTGAGACCATCTTTGTTAAAAGGCTAAATACTGACTTTCCCTTGATTTTTCCCATTGTTCACTCTGCACAAAATCAGGAGGCAGGTGCCCCACCCCTATTCTTTCAAGAGAAGCAAAACCCAGGCAGGCTACTTTGATTACTCTTCTTAGTGGAAACCTCTCTGTCTTACTATCTGAGGAAATTCCTCCTAGGCCTCCTAGGTCCTGGGCAAATACTTTCTAGTTTTATAGCAGGGGGCAGGATAAATGTCTGGCTTCCAGACCAGTGCTTACTGGCTCTTGGGCATTTACCAAGAATAGTCATGTTTTTCTGGGTGTGATCATTGGCTCCCCTGCTTCTAGTTTCTAAAGCACTGAACCAAATGCTTAAAATATTCCATCCATAGCATGTACATGTATATTACCATGGCTCTCTGCCTGCCTTTTCCTTCTCTACTGTACTGGGGGGACACTTGAGAGCCAAGTGACCCCCTGAGTCTCCCTTTCTCCCACCTTACCCCCCCCACCATACCCTTAATTTTTTTCCTTACATTTTCTGGGAGTTTCAGTTTTCCAATGAATTTGGAAATGCTTGGGATTAAGTTGGCCAAGGATAACAATAGTAAGCTATTTGTAAGGCCTCCCCAGACAGCCATTTTGCCTTTTTGCATTTCTTTTCCATGGGGATGGTCTTGATCCTTGTCTCCCGTACAATGTCACGAACCTCATTCCATAGTTCATCAGGCACACTATCTATCAGATCTGGGCCCTTAAGTCTATTCCTCACTTCCACTGTATAATCAAAAGGAATTTGATTTAGGTCATACCTGAATGGTCTAGCAGTTTTCCCTACTTTCTTCAATTTAAGTCTGAATTTGGTAATAAGGAGTTCATAATCTGAGCCACAGTCAGCTCCTGGTCTTGTTCTTGTTGACTATATAGAGCTTCTCCATCTTTGGCTGCATAGAATATAATCAATCTGATTTCGGTGTTGACCATCTGGTGATGTCCATGTGTAGAGTCTTCTCTTGTGTTGTTGGAAGAGGGTGTTTGCTATGACCAGTGCATTTTCTTGGCAAAACTATATTAGTCTTTGCCCTGCTTCATTCTGCATTCCAAGGCCAAATTTGCCTGTTACTCCAGGTGTTTCTTGACTTCCTACTTTAGCATTCCAGTCCCCTATCTTTGCATGAAATGTTCCCTTGGTATCTCTAATTTTCTTGAAGAGATCTCTAGTCTTTCCCATTCTGTTCTTTTCCTCTATTTCTTTGCATTGATTGCTGAAAAAGGCTTTCTTATCTCTTCTTGCTATTCTCTGGAACTCTGCATTCAGATGCTTATATTTTTCCTTTTCTCCTTTGTTTTTCGCTTCTCTTCTTTTCACAGCTATTTGTAAGGCCTCCCCAGACAGCCATTTTGCTTTTTTGCATTTCTTTTCTGTGGGGATGGTCTCGATCCCTGTCTCCTGTACAATGTCACGAACCTCTTTCTATAGTTCATCAGGCACTCTATCTATCAGATCTAGGCCCTTAAATCTATTTCTCACTTCCACTGTATAATCATAAGGAATTTGATATAGGTCATACACCTAAATTAAAAGATGCTAAAATCAGTCCAAAAAAAGCTTTAGATTCAAAAGTGAATATATAAACATCACAAGGGATAAAGAGAAGCATTACATAGCGGTAAAAGGAGTAGTGGATCATGGTCTTATACGTATGTCTGTAAATGTATAGCCCAGAGTTAAAAAAGCAAAAATTCCAACTTAAAGAAGCCAGAACTATAGTGGGAAATTTCAACTCCCTTTCAAACACTAAGTGATTACCATTATATTTAACATGTAAATTTACATCAGATTTGAATAAGAAATTAAGCTTGGGCTAGCTATAAGAATGAGGCTTCCTAGGTGGTGCAATGGTAAAGAATCCACCTGCTAATTCAGGAGACACAAGAGATGTGGGTTCCATCCCTGGGTCAGAAAGATCCCCTGGAGAAGGAAATGACAACCACTTCAGCATTCTTACCTGGAGAATTCCATGGACAGAGGAGCCTGATGGGTTACAGTCCATGGCATTCCAAAGAGTCAGACAAGACTTAGTGACTGAGCACTTGTGTAATATATAAGAATACAGACACACATACTTCAAAGCCAAGAATAGCTATTCTTTTGGAATCACACGGAATATTCACATTCATATGTATGCAAGCACATACACACAGAGTCGAGTATGTGGTAGGCCATCTGCAAAGGAAGCCTAGAATGTTACAAAGAATCAACATCATATAGAGAGTGTTTTTACAATACTGCAAATAATTAGCACATGTATGTCTAAATTCAGCGCACTTTTCAAGAAAAATTTACATTGCATTTTAAATATTTCTCCCTTCATCCTTCTCCCTCTCTGCATACAGTCTACTCACTACCATGCTCTTCTCTCAACTGCACCTTCTGATCAGATTCCTACTCTTTCTCAAAGTCATGTATACCAGTGCTCTATACCGCTGGCTGGCTGGGCTCTCAAAGGATAACCTCCTGGTATTCTGGTGAATGTGATTGTCCATCTTATTACAGGTGTAATTAGAAGCAAAGGAAGAGAGAAGGAAGAGGGAGGGAAGGAGAGAGAAGGGAGAGATAGGAGTTTTTCCCTTGCCCCTTTTTAAGTACGCTGCTTACACACATAGCTTTGTTCTTTCTTTGTTTTTTAAAGAACATGTTTTATTGGGAGGAAATTCTCCATCTTTTGAAGGAGGGGAAAATTCAGGGTCTTGCATCTTGCCCCTTAACTTTGCATAGAAGAGAGCCTTTCCGCTTGTCCTGCAGTTTTTCTATGATAGAGAGATATACGTGCAGTTTATGAAGTATTCTCAAGGAGAACCCAGATATCAAGACAGTATATCTGCCTGCAAATCAACTACCTGATTCCTAGAATGGTGGAATAATTGGCCGGGGATTTTATCTGTGTTTGTGGCTGATACCAATAAGTGAGTGTGTTTATTAAGGATTTATTTACAGCACACTAGATTGATTTCACTAGGACTGCATGGCCAGCCATTGCAAAGAGGAAGTAAATGATTCCTCCCAGAGCATTTAGGAATCCACTATAGTACTGGAGTCTGTATATATTGGAAGTGACACTCAGGATATAACAGTAGAGTGATGATCATTGTCATAAAGAACATGAATAAAATCTATCTGGAAAATAATCTAGCATAGTTTTTAATTTACATATATACAATATAAGCTGCAGCAGCCCAAATTAAAGGAGAGAGGGTGCAAAACAAATAGAGTCAATAACCTAATTATGCCAATGATATTGAGGATAATTATAATGGGAAGTTCAGTGGTACAAAAGTAAGAGTTGGTTTCTTATTTTGTAATCAGTGAAAATGATATTCATAAAAATGAAAGGGAGAAATTAGGAGAAAACATTATCTGACTTTGTAATCCATACCATCTGAGTAAAGAAAAAAAATGATAGGATCAGGATCCAAAGACACAATGTTTTGATTGTCTGGTTAACCTTAATGAAATGTATATCTGAAGCTTATTGCAGTAAAGGCAATCTACTTCTAAATACATGAGAACACAAGTAAATCATTTTATCATCTGTAACATCATACTTTCAAAATATAAACTATTACCTACTCTTCAAACCAAAATAAAGATGTAATTTTATATTTGGTGGGCATTAAAAATACTGGAAGCAGTAGAATGGCTGTATGTAAAAATAAAGGAATAGATGAATGGATAAAGAAGGTGCAGAATATATATACAATGGAATACTACTCAGCCATAAAAAGGAACACATTTGAGTCAGTACTAATGAAATGGATGAGGCTAGAACCTATTCTACTGAGTGAAGCATGTCAGAAAAAGAAAAACAAATATTGTATATTAACATGTATGTATGAAATCTAGAAGGATGGCACTGATGAACCTGTTGGCAGAGATGCAATGGAGACAGACAGAGAGGACAGACTTATGGACAAGGGTGGGGGAGAAGAGGGAGAGGGTGAAAAAATGGAGAGAGTAGCATGGAAGCATATACACCAAGATATGTAACTAGATAGTCAATGGCAATTTGCTGTATGACTCAGGAAATTCAAACTGCACTCTGTAATAATCGAGAGGGTTGGAAATTAGTGGGAGGTAGGAGGAAGATTCAAGGAGGGGACATATGTATGCTGCTGCTGCTAAGTCACTTCAGTCGTGTCCGACTCTGTGCGACCCCATAGATGGCAGCCCCCAAGGCTCCCATGCCCCTGGGATTCTCCAGGCAAGAACACTGGAGTGGGTTGCCATTTCCTTCTCCAATGCATGAAAGTGAAAAGTGAAAGTGAAGTCACTCAGTCGTGTCCGACTCTTTGCGACCCCATGGACTGCAGCCAACCAGGCTCATCAGTCCATGGGATTTTTCAGGCAAGAGTACTGGAGTGGGTTGCCATTGCCTTCTCCAGGACATATGTATACCTACGGTTAATTTATGTTGATGTATGACAGAGATCAAACCAATATTGTAAAGCAGTCATCAATCCATTAAAAACAAATAAATATTTTAAAAAGTAATAAATGGAAAGTGATAGTGGGTCATATGTAAAAATATAGCTGTACCTAGTCACTATTTTTTTTTTATTTTTTGAATACATTTATACTCATTCTTGGAAATAAAGAAAAGGAAGATATCCAAAAAAGTATGACAATTTATTTGTCCTAATTTTTTTTTAATGCTAAAATAACTTTTGGTTCTATTAGGAAAATACTGCTCTTTAATACTTTAAAAGTTATGGTGCATTTTCCACTTTTGCTTCACATTTATAAAGATTTGAACTTGGAAAACAATGCCATGGTATTTAGTGTAATTTACTACTGGTTAAATCATAACTCTTAAATCTTGAGCTCTTGACATAAAATTCTTTTAAATCTGGATACATTGATGTTTTGATGAGTCATTCAAGACATTGCATATGAAGAGCATGTAATTTTCTCACAGTTAAGCCAAGTTAAACTTTCTCTCCTTTAGTTTCATAATATTTAATAAATATGAAAATGCATGTATCTTATAACATGAGATTTCATCTGCAGTTATTTACCTTAGAGAAACTTATGGGCATATGCATACAAATTTATTGCAATATTGTTTATCATAAAGCAAAATCAGAAGCAACTCAAACTTCCATTGTGGTATTTGCTTATGGAGGAATACCACACAATTACAACAAATGATCTAGATCTAAGATTTGAATTGTATTGATTCTCATGGCTAGGTCTTAAAAACCACACTAAGTGAAAACAAGTTGTAGTATGTCACTTCAATCATTTATGACAAGAAAAGAATATACTCTTCAAATAATGTAGAGATACACACACACATACACATCACACTGGAGGATATGCACCAATTTATGACAGTAGCCAACTGAGCGACTTCACTTTCACTTTTCACTTTCATGCACTGGAGAAGGAAATGGCAACCCACTCCAGTGTTCTTGCCTGGAGAATCCCAGGGACGGGGGAGCCTGGTAGGCTGCCATCTATGGGGTCGCACAGAGTCGGACGTGACTGAAGCGACTTAGCAGCAGCAGCAGCAGTTTCCTATGAGCAGGAGGGATGACAGAAAGTAGGATGATAAAGGGAATAATTTTATATATAAAACATTTTATGTCTTTAGTTTGAAAAATTTGAATGAACAATGATGAATCAACACTGGTCATTTACAAACTATAGGAACATGAGAATTATCAACTTATTCTCTGAAATCATCTGATCTATTTAAGTGTTTTAAAACTTGCCGTCCTAATCACCACTCACAAGTGAAGGAACCTGTGTCTGTACTGCATTATGAGTTATAGTACACAATATTTTTAAATAGCACTGACATTACAATGAAAATGACAGTGTGATGGAGGCACTAAAGTAAATACTTGTTTATACGTATTATAATTACAATAGTAATAAAAATATATAAAAGCAAGCTAAACATGGATAATGTCTAATTTCTGGAGTTAAATTTTATGGGAAATGGCAAGTCAAGCTTGACATTTTGAAATAGGTTAAATAAATAAAAACTGTTAGATTAGCTGATATCCTGGCATCTCATTATTTCCTAGAATTCCAATCTCTTTGGGATGTTGCATGTAGAATTGGACTTTCCTGAATTAGAGAGTTGAAATGGAAATCCTTGTTTGAAACATAAATAATGCAGTATTATGATTTGTGGTGCATGACAAAGTAGATGAATTGTGTGTCAACAAGAATGACTGAGAAAGGACATTTTAAGACTGGTGTTACCTGTGACCTGACATTCTTCTCACCTGCATGACTCTCAGACCACTTAAGAAAATTTTATGTGTCAATGCCCTAAGGAACAAATAGCGTTTGCAATGGAATATTCCAGGATTCTATTAGAGCACAGACTGTTTGTAACAATACAACCCTTGGATCTCTTTCTCCCCACTTATGAAATTCTAAAGCAAAATAATAGAAAGGGTGACTATTAAGGGGGAAAAGTGTATGTGTGTGTGTGTGTGTGTGTGTGTGTGTGTGAATGTATATGTATTTGGGAAAGAGATAAAAGATGTCATCTTGAATAAGGAATGGAAACATTTAATAAATAGTCTTTTCTAGAACAAGTGGGCACTGCTGCTAATTATAGCAAACAGACTTTAGAGCTTTCTGGCCATAAGTTGGAGATGGAAGAGTAAAATTAATCACAAAGCTGAACCTAAATGCCATAAATGACAGGATTACAATGCTGACAGGCATAGTAATTAATGATGTAACAATTATGCATTATTGCTGGAAAATAATGTTTTCCAGTGTTGCTTGGAAAATCTGTTCCTGAACCACCTGCTCAAGACATAGTATCACCTAGACAAAGGTTGATGATTAAAAACATTTATTTTAATCTGACAGCATATGCTTAAATTTATGGGGAACCAAACTGTCAGGAATGATTCCTCTTGCCTGAAACCCTGTTCTTTCTTGGCAGCACCTATTATATTTAACAATTCAAACAAAATGTTCTTTCACTAGTAAATTATGTGGAAAATTCTACCCAAAAAGGCAAGCTTGGTTCCCTTGAGTAATTTCAATATTTTCGAGAATTCAGAGTTTTAGGATAAAATTAAGTCAAATTGATAAAGACTACATGTGAAATAAATACATTATCTCTTTTTTAAATATCCACGTGACCTTTTTGAATTTTCAAAATTCACCAGAAATCATGTGAGAAATACAACAGTTTATTCTTAATCAAATTAGTATAGTGAGGAAATAGATGTTATTTTTAAATTGAATTAGAGTATTGAGAAAGTAAATGCTATTTTTCCTCCAAGACACAATTTGGCAAAGCACCAAATAAGCATGCAGATATGTCTGGGATGGATGGCTTTCTATATTTTCCATTCTAATATTTAATATTAATTTTTCATAAAGTAATTGTATTTTCAGGACCTAACATCTGATTTGGGCTTCTCAGGTGGCGCTGCTGCTGCTGCTGCTAACTCGCTTCAGTCGTGTCGACTCTGTGCGACCCCATAGACGGCAGCCCACCAGGCTTCCCCGTCCCTGGGATTCTCCAAGCAAAAACACTGGAGTGGGTTGCCATTTCCTTCTCCAATGCATGAAAGTGAAAAGTGAAAGTGAAGTCACTCAGTCGTGTCCGACTCCAGCGACCCCATGGACTGCAGCCTACCAGGCTCCTCCGTCCATGGGATTTTCCAGGCAAAAGTACTGGAGTGGGGTGCCATTGCCTTCTCCCAGGTGGCGCTAGTGGTAAAGAACCCACCTGCCAGTGCAGAAGATGTGAGAGACAAGGGTTTGATCCCTGGGTCAGGAAGATCAATTGGAAGAGCACACATGATCTAATTCATCACTTACTTGTGTTTTACTTACTTCTTTCAAAAAATGCACTATGCTTGGCTTATTACTCTTTGTTAGTCTTTGCGATATTTCTTCATCTGTATTAAGTTCAGTCAAATAAGAGTTGGTATGAACAGAGAATGAAGACTCAGAGTATTCCAAGTACAGCTATCAAGGAGAAAGTGGTTGCTAATTCCTTTCCTATCTGGGCACCTCTTCCACAGAACCTGAGCTTCAGTTTTTTTCTTGTGCTTCCAAGCCAGTTGGAAAATCTGGAAAACATTGATTAGATCTATCTGTAGATAATGATAGGTTGGAGAGCCTGGGTTTCTCCTTCAGCTTTTTATATCCTACTGAAGATAGCCGTATACTTGTGCCAGAATGCCATGGTAGGGACAAAGAAGTGTGAGATCATGGCAAATGAACACAAAAATATATTTATGCTGAAACCTTGCGGTTCTCCATTCCTAAGGCTACAGCTGATTCCTTGGAAGGCAATGTCTATCTCAGCCAAAAGATCTTAGCTCTCTTGGGGGAAAAGAAAAAAAAAGCGATGCTCATTGTTTAGGAAGAATCTGAAGCACACTTATTTTGTCAGACAAGTCAACTTTGCCACAAGAATTTGCCGAGTATTAAACAATTCTAAGCCAATTTTTATTTTTGATAAGGAAGATTAACTGTATTTCTTTGGTAGCACTACAGAACTTTTAATTTTCTTTAAAAACAATTATTTTATTTGTGCATTAATAGCTTAAGAAATATTGAATATTGTATAAACACTTGTGCGTCCTGCCTGGTATTTTTTCCTATATTCTATATTTTAGGTTATTTCAAGAGCATGTAGAAATATCTAGAGGTCCAGACTTAAGATATCCTTCAACAACATACCGTATGTACAATTCATAGAAATTGAGCTTAATCTTTTTTTTTTTTTTTTTACAAATAGATAAATTCAAAGAATGCTGTTCTAAACACTGGGCACTATTTTAACCAAATCACAGTAGTATTTGCCCTCTTCCCTTCCCATCAGGAAATATTAATGAAAGAATGGTTGTTTGTGTATATGTGCACAAATGTGTGTAAATATGTATGGTTTATATGGCACTTCCCTGGTAGCTCAGCTGGTAAAGAATCTGCCTGCAATGCAGGGGACCATGGTTCACTTCCTGGGTCAGGAAGTTCCCCTGGAGAAGGGATAGCTACCGCTCCAGTATTCTTGGGCTTCCCTGGTGGCTCAGATGGCAAAGAATCCGCCTGCAATGCAGGAGACCCCGGCTTGCTTCCTGGGTTGGGAAGATCCCAGGGAGGAGGGCATGGCAAACCACTCCAATATTTTTGCTGGAAAATCCCCATGGATAGGGGAGCCTGGAGGGCTGCAGTCCATAGCGTCACAAAGAGTCAGACACAACTGAGTGACTAAGCACAGTAGAGGACATGGTTTATATATTTATGCATGCATGGAGTTAGAGCTTTGTGAATTAGTATACTCTAAACTCTTGTGCCTTAACCCTGTTCTCACCAGTGACTTTAGTTCTTTCAAATTTGATACTGATGTTTTCACGGTGCATGGTTTCTGTGAACCTGTCCACAGGCCCTTCCTCATCCTGGCCTGAGAGACCACTCATGCAGCTACAGGACGGAGGTAACATCTGGATCTTATTCCAAGTTTCACCATGAGTTTCTCCCTAGATAGGAGAAAACTGCTGACTAACCCCAACCTCCGATTCACCTCCTGACATTTGTCTTCACAGATCTTCCCTCTGGCTCTCCTACCCCATCCAGGTAACTTTACTTCCAAAGAGGCATCTAACCTATTTATGTGCTACCTCGCTGTACAGCCCTGAGAGGTCAGAAAAGAGGGCTTTGGAACTTTGAGGGTAAAATTAAGGACTGGTAGTGACTAAACAACCGCAACAACATTTGTATTTAGATCATAAGCTCGTACCAAATCTGATAATACTTGCTATTGTTTTTTAGTGTCTAGAATAGATCTGACACCTGATAGATATTTAAATATTTATTGATTGAATTGATGACTGTAAGAAAGCACAGATAAGATGCAATGTGGACAGATATGAAATGTGGAAAATAGGATGGTGAAGAAAGCAGGAGCAGCTTAGCAGATGAAAAAGAGGAAAAGAATATGGACTTCATTGAGTAGAGATCATAGGTTAATATTAAGATGTCTATATTAAGTCATCTATACATGACTTATATTTATGGTATTGATATAGCTAAATGTAAGATATATTGATATGTTAAATGTTTTAAAGGATATAAGTATCAATGCTTATTGCTTACTACAACATTAATAGAAAAACTTTAGTAAATTATTTAATATAATATAGATAGAGCATAATTCATATATAATGACTAATTCATTTTAAAAATAGTTCTTTTTTAAAGATATGAATAATAAGTCTTTTCAAGAAGATGTGACATTTATGATAGTAATTTGAGTCTTAGAGTAAATACACTTTAATATATTTACTCCCAAATGATGTACAAACAATTCCCTCTTTCTTAGTTTGGGAACTCAGTTTCGCTAAGCTACCACTATTGGTTTTCAGGTAGAAATTGCAAATTCCTCTGTCAGATTAAACTTTATTATAATTAAGTTTCAGGAATAGCACTGTGTTGTTGCTGAACATCAAGAAAATGTTTAAGATGTGTTCTACACTTACATTGTGTGTATGCACACATTGTTTCTTTCTTGGAATTGACTGCTATTCTTCAATCTTATAGACAGAAACAAAAGTGTGTGCTATATTTTGACCTGTAAATCTGTATTTTCCTTCCTTTTCTTATTGTGAAGTTTTAGCAACAATAATAATCAAAAGAAAAAAAAAAACTTGAAGGCATGGGAGAAAATGGTGCAAGAGGATGTGGCTTCTGTTTAATTTAATGAGATTAAAAAATCATTTAAAATCTATTTGTTCTTCTTTGTATTACCGCAGTGCCTAATGACAGCACTTGGGATTAATGTACATCCACGTGCATTACAATGGTATTCATTGTAACTTAGCAACAGCTAAATGTGGCTTTTTCAGCTTGTTGATTTCCATTGCTAGACCTGGGAGGCCATAGAAAATTCAATTTACTCTAAATTTCTTATGTTGGCAGTTAAATGTTAAGCTGCTATCTACAGAAAGCTCTTTTGTGAATTACCAGTTGGAATTCAGTATGCTCTGTTCTACACAGCAGGAGGAGTCGGCCATCTTCTTTTGGGGGGCTGGTAGTAGAAAACAAGTTTTCTCTGTAACTCTCTTTTGTGTCCATATGTTTTAACGAGAATGGCTCCAAAAAGAAAAGCAAGACAGGTAGATCTACCAGTTCACAAAACTTAGAATAGAACTTTAACTCATGGAAAGTTCATAATTCTACATGGAATAAATACAGAGAAATGCCCTTTTACTCTGTCTCAATTGTTATTCTAACAAGTGAGTGCATTAAAAAGAAAAACAAAAACAAAAAACCTAGTGCAAGGTAAAAGCAAAATAAATGTCTACATAGAAAAATGAGAAGAGAATTAAATTAAAAAAAATTAATAAGGCCCTTTAAATTCAACACATTTAGTTTAACAATTGGAGAAGGCAATGACACCCCACTCCAGTACTCTTGCCTGGAAAATCCCATGGATGGAGGAGCCTGGTGGGCTGTAGTCCATGGGGTCGCTAGGAGTCGGACATGACTGAGCGACTCCACTTTCACTTTTCTCTTTCATGCATTGGAGAAGGAAATGACAACCCACTCCAGTGTTCTTGCCTGGAGAATCCCAGAGATGGGGGAGCCTGGTGGGCTGCCGTCTATGGGGTTGCACAGAGTTGGACATGACTGAAGCGACTTAGCAATAGCAGTTTAAAAATAAACCCCATAATTTGTCCTTGTTCTACTCTCAAACAATATATGAGTGACTCTTAATTGAGAAAGACTCGACTCAAAGGTCATTTGGAGCTATATACATACATCTTAAGCCACTTTCTATCTTTAAGACTTTAAGCTGTTTTCTTACTTTTTTCTTATCAGCAAAGTATCAAAAAAAGAAAGAATAAACTTTACTTTATAAGTGTATGTATCTTGGTGCTAGGCAGTTTATTTAATATATTGTTGCTATATGTAGAATCAACAGGAAGTTTGTACTAGTTTAGTTAATCACTAAGTTCCCCAAAACAAATACGATATTTGTTCTGGAAGACTGAAAAAGTAGATTCTTCAGAAGTTATTATGGAAATAATTTTTGGCTATAGAAAAATACTAATTAATCCTTTTCATTATAGAGGACTGGAATGTAAAAGTAGGAAGTCAAGAAACACCTGGAGTAACAGGCAAATTTGGCCTTGGAATGCAGAATGAAGCAGAGCAAAGACTAATAGAGTTTTGCCAAGAAAATGCACTGGTCATAGCAAACACCCTCTTCCAACAACACAAGAGAAGACTCTACACATGGACATCACCAGATGGTCAACACCAAAATCAGATTGATTCTATTCTTTGCAGCCAAAGATGGAGAAGCTCTATACAGTCAACAAAAACAAGACCAGGAGCTGACTGTGGCTCAGATCATGAACTCCTTATTACCAAATTCAGACTCAAATTGAAGAAAGTAGGGAAAACCACTAGACCATTCAGTTATGACCTAAATCAAATCCCTTATGATTATACAGTGGAAGTGAGAAACAGATTTAAGGGCTTAGATCTGATAGATAGAGTGCCTGAAGAACTATGGAATGAGGTTCGTGACATTGTACGGGAGACAGGGATCAAGACCATCCCCACAGAAAAGAAATGAAAAAAAAGCAAAATGGCTGTCTGGGGAGGCCTTACAAATAGTTGTGAAAATAAGACAAGTGAAAAGCAAAAGAGAAAAGGAAAGATATAAGCATCTGAATGCAGAGTTCCAGAGAATAGCAAGAAGAGACAAGAAAGCCTTCTTCAGAGATCAATGCAAAGAAATAGAGGAAAACAACAGAATGGGAAAGACTAGAGATCTCCTCAAGAAAATTAGAGATACCAAGGGAACATTTCATGCAAGGATGGGCTCGATAAAGGACAGAAATAACTCCATTTCTTCTAAGGGATTCCTGCCCACAGTAGTAGATATAATGGTCATCTGAGTTAAATTCACCCATTCCAGTCCATTTTAGTTCACTGATTTCTAGAATGTCATAGTTCACTCTTACCATCTCCTGTTTGACCACTTCCAATTTGCCTTGACTCATGGACCTGACATTCCAGGTTCCTATGCAATATTGCTCTTTACAGCATCAGACCTTGCTTCTATTACCAGTCATATCCATTACTGGGTATTGTTTTTGCTTTGGCTCCATCCTTTCATTCTTTCTGGAGTTATTTCTCCACTGATCTCCAGTAGCATATTGGGCACCTACCAACCTGGGTAGTTCCTCTTTCAGTATCCTATCATTTTGCCTTTTCATACTGTTATTAAATCCTCCTAACAGTCCTCAGAGGTAGGCATTATTAACACATTTTAGAGCTGGAGAAACTGAAGCACAAAGTAGCTGACATATTATGAACTGAATCATGTCACCCCAAATTCATATGCTGAAACCCTAACCCTAGACTAGATTTGGAGATGGGGCCTTTAAAGTGGTCATTAAGGTTAAATGAGGTCATAAGGGTGGGGCCCTAATCCAGTAGAATCGGTGTCCCTATAAGAAGAGGAAGAGATACAAGGAATACACACGCACAGAGAAAAGGCCATGTTAGCACAGCAAGATAGTCATCTGCACAGTAGCCATCTGCAAGCGAAGGAGGGGACCCTTGCCAGAAACCAACCCTCCCGGCACCTTGAGCCTTACAGTTTAAGCCATCTTGTCTATAGCACTCTGCAAGGGAAGTTCAGTCCTGAACATTCATTGGAAGGACTGATGTTGAAGCTGAAACTCCAATACTTTGGCCACCTGATGCAAAAAACTGACTCATTTGAAAATCCGAAGAATTGATGCTTTTGAACTGTGGTGTTGGAGAAGACTCTTGAGAGTCCCTTGGACTGCAAGGAGATCCAACCAGTCCATTTTGAAGGAGATCGGCCCTGCAATTTCTTTGGAAGGAATGATGGTAAAGCTGAAACTCCAGAACTTTGGCCACCTCATGAGAGGAGTTGATTCACTGGAAAAGACTCTGATGCTGGGAGGAATTGGGGGCAGGAGGAGAAGGGGATGACCTAGGATGAGATGGCTGGATGGCATCACGGACTCGATGGACGTAAGTCTGAGTGAACTCCGGGATATGGTGATGGACAGGGAGGCCTGGCGTGCTGCGATTCATGGGGTCACAAAGAGTTGGACACGATTGACCGACTGAACCGGACTGAACTGACCTGACATATTATATATAGATAGAAAAGCCATGGCTTATTGAAATGATTTCCTTGGTCTGCACCTCAGCCATGTGGGGGCCTGTAATCCTCAGGGTTCACCCTATGCAGTGACTGAAGTCTGGTGCCTGCTAAGCGGCAGGTATTTCTCTTTGTCAGGGCTCGGCGACTCATTTCAGTTCAATTCAGTCACTCAGTCATTTTCGACTCTTGGACTCTTGCACATTGGAGGGCTGCAATTGCTGGTTCCATCTCTCAGGTTCCCCTGTCAGTCATGACTGTGACCCATGTCTGCGGGACACTTTCTGATCAACTTTTGTCCCACTGAGTTGAGAGTCTCATTTCAGTGATTTTGTTCATTTGTTTGTTTTTGTCCAGTCCAGTCACGTATTCTTTTTAAGCCACGACAGGTGTTATGTTTTGTACCAGGGCCAGCAGTAATTTAAAAAATCCCTGGATTGTGTCTAACTATAATCCAGGAGACATTTTCCCTTGTAGCTTCTTCCCATACCTAGAATCACACTGTTCCAATTATTTTATGTTATACATGTGATTTTCTCAAAATGTTTAGCCACAGAGGTCTGGATGCCCGATTATGTATTGGTTACCGCAAGAGACAACAACCTTAGAAATTAGACAGGATATCAGCAATGGAGCTAGTAACATAGACGGTGACGTAGTTCAGCAGAGAGGCATGAGGCATGATTTGAAGACAAAGAGCAAAGTTAAACAATGGTTCGTATAACTAGTTTTAATCCAGTTGCGATAATCAGGCAACCCAAGGAGGCATAACTGATTTAATGAGCTATCCGCAGTTTCATCCTACTGGCCACGCACGTTTTTTCATGGCTTAATGGTTGAGACAACCCTATACTGGCAGAATCAACTAGGTAGAGAGAAAAAGATAAATGCTTCCGTTTTACTCACAAAAGTTATAATTAACCAAGGTAGTATCATTCATAATTTTTTTAAGAGAAGATTTTCCTTACACCTGGAAAATGCAGATTTAAACCAGTAATTTTTTATATAGAAATCATGAAATTTATGACCAGATGTATTAGTTCACTCCAGTCTATGTAAGTCATTCTTTATGTTAACAGCTTTATGAAGCCTTCATGTTTCCCATCAGAATTCTTTCATAATTTTTTTTACTCAGTTCAGCATTATGGTCTGAATGTCAGAAACTTGTGTTTGTCCAAAATCCTTTTTTTAAAAATCACTGTTCTTAAATGGAAAGCATTTCTCCAAAGGCATAAGAGTGAAACCATAGCTGTCTATAATGAGAAAAGACTTCAGAAGTCAAGTTTAAATCTGATTACAAGGCAATTGGAAAACCAATCCAGTTACTGCTATAACCTACAACACTTTCAGATAATAGCTAGAATTATGACTGATAATATTCTACTGGAACATATCAGATTTTTAGGAATTCCACATAATCTCTAGACTATCTTTATCATTTACAATATAACTTAAGATTTATTACTAATTTGAAAACACGTCTCATGCTGTTTACCATATCAAGTGAACCTAATTGGATCATATCAAGTGAACCAGATCAATATCTTATCATATCATATCATATCATATCAAGTGAACCTAATCAGATCAATATCTTCCTTTGGGGTGTTTTGGGGGCCCTTTGAAGCATCCCAAAGTTAGATAGAGGTAATTTGGTTTGAGAATTTTGTCAAAAGGACTTTCAGAAAAAAAAAAAAAAAAAGAGTTTAAAACACAACAGGCTCATAGGTCGCTGTGAAAGAAGTTATTTACTAAGCCGAAGTGATAAGAAAAAAGTTCAAAGGCAAATACAGAACAGATCACTTAAAAAGGTAAAGAAACTTAACATTTGCTATCAAAAGCAGAAATCTTTAGAAAACTTGCCTTAAAAAAAAAAAAGATATATTTTGCATCTGCTTACTTTACAAATTCATTTATTCAATTAAACTTGTTTTAAACTTACTGAGTCCTGAGTGATCAAGTACAAAACCCATTCTGGGGTCCCTTATCCACAAATCTTTTGTCACATAACTGTTTCAGCATAATTTTAACTTTTAAGTTGCAGAATTTCTGGAGAGATCCTAAAAGGCAGAAGCCTTTCTAAAAGTTCACTCAAAACTCCTGTTTCATTTGCATACTCTCCTCAAAAGTTTCTTCACATAGAGTTACTTTCTTTGCTGACAGATTTGTATGAGATGTGATAAGATTTTGTTTACTTCTGTTAAACATTGATGCAATTCAAATATTAGACTTAAAGTTATGTCTAGTGTTGATGATCAAGACAGGTCTATAAAACTGGATCAACAAACTTAAACTTTAATACCAGACATTAATTTAATTTGGAATATCCCGGTTCATGTGATTGTGACAGTCATTTGGCATAATTTTTTTCTTTTACTTAGAATTGTTTGGTCTGTATGTTTGTGAGCACTTATGTTCACTTAAGTTAATTAAATAGACCTCTTTTATAAATCAACTGTGGCAGCATTTTCCAAAGACAAAGATGCATACACACAGCAACAAAGAGGCCTTAGTTTATATTTCCAGAATTCAGTCCTAAGTCAGGTGGAGCAATGTAAAAATCCATCAATCTGCAAAAGAGTTTAGATTCAAATGGGGTTTCTGAGAAATGGAACAAGTCAAGCTCACTTAACTAGATGGCTGAATATTTGCAGAAAAAGAAATTTATAAGTATCTTGTACAAACCAACTTCTAAATTACGTTACTCTCTTAAATTTGCGTGTATAAAAGGCAGCGCAGATGACTGTTCCTGAGAAGACCAGAGGGGACATTTCCATCTCAAAACTACAGGCAAATTCTTCCTCAGATGACTTTGTTTCCCCTTGTTTAATATTCACAAGCCTCTTAAGGTAAATGGGTAAGGTTTTGAAGTGGTAAAGGGTTTTTGGAGCCACACTTGGGTCCTGAAAAGACTACATTTGTAAAACAAAGACAGTTTTGTTTCTCTTTTTGAAAGAATTGTAAATGGTTAACTAAATGAAATTGGAGGACTTGACATACTCTACGTTGGAAAGCTTTACTTTTTACTCATTTAGCTTAGGGGAGAAGACCTCTAGGGAAGGCTCAGAGGCAACATCTAGGCTCCTGTAAATCAATCTGGACTGAAGGGGAAAGAGGTAAAGGTACCAGGAAAGGCAGAAAGAGCCCAATGTTCATCGCAGCACTGTTTATAATAGCCAGGACGTGGAAACAACCTAGATGTCCATCAGCAGACGAATGGGTAAGAAAGCTGTGGTACATATATGCAATGGAGTATTCCTCAGCCATTAAACAGAATACATTTGAATCAGTTCTAATGAGGTGGATGAAACTGGAGCCTGTTATACAGAGTGAAGTAAACCAGAAAGAAAAACACCAGCACAGTATACTAACACATATATATGGAATTTAGAAAGATGGTAATGATAACCCTGTATGCGAGACAGCAAAAGAGACACAGATGTAAAGAACAGACTTTTGGACTCTGTGGGAGAGGGAGAGGGTGGGATGATTTGGGAGAATGGCATTAAAACATGTATTCTTACATGGTAAGAAATGGATCACTAGTCTAGGTTCGATACAAGATAGAGGCTGCTTGGGGCTGGTGCACTGGGATGACCCAGAGAGATCATATGGGGAGGGTGGTGGGTGGGGGGTTCAGGGTTGGGAACTCATGTACACCTGTGGTGGATTCATGTCAATGTATGGCAAAATCAGTACAGTACTGTAAAGTAAAAAAAAAAAAAAAAAAAGAAGAAGTTAATCATCAGAGACAATTCTAGACCTGTATCAGCCCAGACATGGCACCAGAGGAGTCTAAATAACAAACATTGCTAATTAGTGCTTTTCTTGATATATACATATGTATGTATATATATACACACCCCATATATATACCTTTCCACAATTTGCCACTGGTAGAAAGCCAAAGTCCTTTCCCTTCCTCTTGAAAGTTCTCTAAAAGTTTATTATTCTTTTGTTAAAATGCTAACACTGTGTGAGTTACTCAACTCTGAGTTACCATCTCTGAGTACACCCATGTGTATGTACAATAAACATGTTAATAAACTTGTTTGTTTTTCTCTTGTTAAAACAAAAAAAAAAAAAAGAAAGGCCGAATGAGAAGTCTGCATAGTCCTGCCAGGAACGCAGCAATCAGGGGGAGTGACGTCAGTGATTTGCTTGAACCAATATGTGCACGGAAGTCCTGAGGGCAAATGATCGCAGACAGGGTCTTGCCCAAATATTTTCTGACCGTGGCCGGCTAGCCTCAAGCATCGCGGCTCCTGGCTGGCTAAGGCAGAGTTCTTACCAAGTCCAGGCTCCCTCTGGTCACCACACAGCAGGCCCCTGCATCTGGAGACTAGGCACTGAAGCCAGGAACATGGCTTCATTGGGAAAGCCAGCTGACTGAGAAGATGGCAGACCGACGTCTCAGGGCAGCTATCTTGCTGGGGTCTGGATGCCAGGTTCCTTTATAGAGTCAGATGGAGAGACGCAATGAGGAACTAATATCAAAGGGCAAAACATAGAGTGAGAGATAGTGAGGAAATCACGTAATGTGTGTCTTCAGTCTTGCAAGGCATCTCTGGGAAGGACCAGCCTTTGGAAGGGGTGTGTTTCTCTCTTCTTTTTTGTAGCCGCTCACAGGTGGTCAGGTGCAGATGACCTCTCTGTGAACTGGAGAAAGGCACTTGAGTTTACAATCAGGCAGAGGGGCAGTGTCCTTTGAGGCAGGTCACTACGCGTCATTGAGCTTCCGTGGTGGCTCAGGTGGTAAAGAATCTTCCTGCAATACAAGAGAGCCAGGATTTCTCTCTGGTCGGAAAAATCCCCTGGAGCGGGGAATGGTTACTCACTCCAGTATTCCTGCCTGGGAAATCCCATGGATGGAGGAGCCTGGCAGACTACGCAGTTCATGGGGTCACAAAGAGTCAGACATGACTGATTGACTAATGACTTTGACTTTGATTATATATGATTATAATAACAGCAGCAGCAAAAAGCAAGTCAAAGAAAGAGCTGCAGCCTGGGGTCAGAATTGCTACTTCTCTGCAGCAGTTAAGCTCAGGAATGCATCGTGTGGACTTAGCTTCGAGCGTGTGGGGTCAAAGTTCTCCATCTAGGGATAGAACCCGCGGTCTCCAGCACTGGGAGGCAGGTTCTGAGCTACTGGATCACCAGGGAAGTCCCACAAGCACAGTTTTTGAGATCTACTTTGGTGACCTGGTCTACGCAGTGCTTCTCAAAGGGGAAGATGCTCAGTGACCCCAGAAAAGGAAAGACATGTTGCTGGTTCGGATGGGACATGTTTAGTGTTGAGCCTGAGCCTGCATTTCTTTTTTGTTTTTTAATCAGAGGCTAATTACTTTACAATATTGTAGTGGTTTTTGCCATACGTTGACATGAATCATCATGGGTGTATGTGTGACCCCATCCTGAATGCCCTCCCACCTCCTTCCCCATCCCATCCCTCAGGGTCGTTCTAGTGCCCCAGCTTCGAGTGCCTGGTTTCACTCATCAAACTTGGACTGGTGATCTATTTCACATATGATAATATACATCTTTCAATGCTATTCTCTCAAGCCATCCCACCCTCGCCTTCTTCCACAGAGTCCAAACGTCTGTTCTTTATTTCTGTGTCTCTTTTGCTGTCTCACATGTAAGGTCATCGTTACCGTCTTTCTAAATCCCATCAGTTCAGTTCAGTCGCTCAGTCGTGTCCAACTCTTTGCGACCCCATGAATCGCAGCACGCCAGGCCTCCCTGTTCATTACCATATGCATTAATATACTGTGTTGGTGTTCTTCTTTCTGACTTACTTCACCCTGTATAATAGGCTCCAGTTTCCTCCACCTCATCAGAACTGATTCAGATGCTGAACCTACATTTCTAGCAAGCAACCCAGGAGATGCCATCGCTTCTGGTTCCAAACCACACACTTTTCAGCAGGAAGTTTTCTCAAAGTTTGTCCCCTTTTTAAAAGTTCCCTGCCGTACCATTTCCCCGTGTTGATTTCTCTGTCCTTAACCATCAGCTTTGGTCTGACAAGACCCGGAAAGCTTTTTCCTAAGGCTGCTTTTGAAATGTGTTTTGAAAGGACCCCTTGGTTTCTTGCATCTATCAACATTCTAGAAATGCATTCCATTTTCTTCTCAATGTTTTTTTCATGTGGAGCATTTTTGAAGTCTTGTTGAATTTATTACAATATTGCTTCTATTTTTTATGATCTGTTTCTTTTTTTTTTGGGGGGGGTGCTGTGACACATATTGGTTCTTGGCTCCCGCATTGAACCCACACCCCCCACATTGCAAGGCAAACTCTTAACCACTGGGCCAACAAGGTTGTCCCCAAAAGTACATCCACTTTGATAAGGTGAAGTCGCTCAGTCGTGTCCGACTCTTTGCGACCCTGTGGACTGTAACCTACTAGGCTTCTCCGTCCATGGGATTCTCCAGGCATGAATACTGGAGTGGATTGCCATTTCCTTCTCCAGGGGATCTTCCCGACCCAGGGATCGAACCCGGGTCTCCTGCATTGGAGGCAGATGCTTTAACCTCTGAGCCACCAGGGAAGGATTCCATTTAAATAAATTGTGAAACAATAGATACACATAAAAACCATTAACTGATTTGTTGATTGCAATGTTGCAACATTTAGAAACAAATTTAATAGTCTAGCGGCTGTGACACAGTGATAGTGGAAAATATGAAAATTAGATTCATACATTAGTTTTCAATGAATCAATATCATCTGTGAATATATTTGTACTTGAAATAAACAGAAATACAATTCTATTTATATTTTAATTCTTATGTATGTGTGAAACAAACATTGCTCTCCAGTATATTAATATGTTTGTGTGTTAAGGGAAAAGTATGTGTATGTATATAGAATTTTTAGATAGAAAATGTATTGGAATATATTTTCTTTACACTGTTGTGCGGTTTCTGCTGACCAGCAGTATGAATCAGCTATACATGTACATGTATCTCCTCCTTTTTTTTGGATTTCTTGCCTATTTAGGTCACCACAGAGCATTGAGTAGACTTTACTGTGCACTAGAGTAGTTTCTCATTAAGTATCTATTTTATACATTAAATCACTAGTGTATATGTGTCAATCCCAATCTCCCAGTTCATCCCAACCCCCGGCTCCCTTGGTGTCCATAACGTTTTTCTACATTTATAGTCATTACGTCTATTTTGGAAATAGATTCATATGCATTATTCTTCTCAATTTCACATACATGGGTTATTATACAGTGTTTGTTTTGCTCTTTCTAACTTCATTTGGTGTGAAAGTGTGTGGGTCCATCTAGAATTCTACAAAAGGCTGAGTAATATTCCATTCTGTGTGTGTGTATATATATATATATATGTACATATATCACATCTTTTTTCATTCCTCTGCTGATGGATGTTTAGGTAGCTTCCAGTCTTGGCATCTTAAAGAGTGCTGTTGTGAACATTCGGATTCAGTTCAGTTCATTTCAGTCGCTCAGTCGTGTTCAACTCTTTGCGACCCCATGGACTGCAGCACGCCAGACTTCCCTGTCCATCACCAACTCCTGAAGCTTGCTCAAACTCCTGTCCATTGAGTTGGTAATGCGATCCAACCATCTCATCTTCTGTCCTCCCCTTCTCCTCCTGCCTTCAATCTTTCTCAGCATCAGGGTCTTTTGCAGTGAGTCAGTTCTTTGCAGCAGGTGGCCAAAGGATTGGAGTGTCAGCTGCGGCCCCATCTTTGATTCCTTCTGTTGCAGTCATTAAGAAATATGAGTCCTTCAGCTCAATTGCAGAAATGTTGGTGCTGTCAGAAGAGGCATTTCCCCTCAATTATGATCAATGTCCTCTGACACTTTCTGTGCGTACATCTTAGTAAATCCAAACACGAGTTTCTTCACCCGACTGTCCCTCTCACTAGAGCAAGAGCATCCATAATCCTGTGTCCTGTCCAATGATGGATTCATTCCTTTTCTCCTTCTCCCATGGACACTTCTAGGACATCTGCAGTTAATCCTCCAGATGAATACTGTCTCTGATGAATATCTCTCCTGAAAGTGAAACTGTTAGTTGCTCAGTCATGTCTGACTCTTTGCAACCCCCATCGACTGTATCCATCACAGTCCTCTGTCCATGGGATTCTCCAGGCAAGAATACTGGAGTGGGTTGCCATTCCCTTCTCCAGGGGAACTTGCCAACTGAGAGATCGAACCCACATCTCCTGCACTGCAGGCAGATTCTGTACCAACTGAGCTACCAGGGAAGCCCATCTATCCTCTTAAAGGTATGCATTTTTGGACAGTTAAATTTAATGCCTATATTTGTGTGTTTTAAATCAACTGACTTTTGCACAGACACACATGTACAGGGATGATATTAAATCAGTTTATTTAAACCCTCAGAAATCAAATACCACCAACAGCATGGGATTAGTGAGCAGCAGAGATGAGATGGGAGAGGGATTGTGAGTGTGAAGAGTGAAGGATCGTGTTACTCAGGAACCAGGAAAATCATCTTCGTGTTGTTGATCTTGATTCCATGGCAATGAGGATGGGTCTGGTCTCAGGGACTCTTTCTGTAGTTGAGTAGAACAGAACCAAAGGTTTAGCAGAGTTGACAGTGTGACGGCTGAAAAGGGTGAGCCTCGGGCAGCAGGCTGTCCAGGGTGCAGGAGCTGGGAGCTGATCCAATGTCAGAATCCTGGTGGACCGCACTGCTCCACACCTCTGTGATGTTGGAGTCCCTGTGGGATTTTCCCCGGGATGTACATAAGGTGGAACTTTTTATGTACCAGACGCAATCTAGGAATAATGATAACAGAATGCATCTTCATGAGCTTGGTTCATATTAAGATGGTTTACAGACTCTGTGATTGGAGTAAGCACCTCTGATTCCCCAAGTTTTTGTATTTGGGAGCTTCAAGAAACAATTTTTTATTTTATGTTGGATTATAGTTCATTAACAATACTGTTTTACTTTCTGCTCTACAGAAAAGTTATTCACACACACATGTATATATGTGTCAGTTTATACACACATGTATATATTCTTTTGTAGATTGTTTTCCATTATGGTTTATCCCAGGACATTGAATACAGTTCCCTGTGCTCCACAGTAGGTCCTTTTCGTCTATCCATCCTGTATGCAATAGTTTTTGTCTCTCTGCGAATCCCAAACTCCCAATCCTTCTCTTCCCCTCCCCTTAGCAACCACAAGCATGTGGTCTATGTCTGTGAGTCTGTATTTTGCAGATAAATTCATTTGTGTTGTATTTTAGAATCCACACATAAATGATATCCTATGCTACTTACCTGTCTCTCTCTGGCTTACATTCCTTAGTACAGGCTTCCTGGTGGCTCAGACAGTAAAGAATCTGTCTGCAATGTGGGTGACCTGAGTCCAATCTCTGGGTCAGGAAGATCCCTTGGAGAAGGAAATGGCAACCCACTCCTGTATTTTTGCCTGGAGAATCTTATGGACAGAGGAGCCTGGTGGGTTGCAAAGATTCAGATACAGCTGAACAACTGGCATTCAATATTCAGGTACATAGTGTGATCATCTGTAGGTCCATCCACATTGTAGCAAATAGCATTATTTCATTTTTTTTTTTTTTTATGTTTGAGGAATGTTCCATTGTACCTTTGCATTACATCCTTTTTTTTTTTAAACCATATTCACGTGGAAGATAGTCTTTTTATTTCCTTTATTTCTTTCACTTTGCCTCCACGGAAAAATAGAAGCTACAATTTAACTTAGATAAGTGTCATTCTGTGAAGCTATCTTAGTTTAGAAAGTTTAAAGATCACACTAAGACAAAATTGCCTACTGAGGGGGAATATAAAATAAATGCAAGTCTCAGACTGTGGTTGAAGGCCTTTACTGGTTCTATAAAAATTATGTGAGATTAAATAGTGGATTTGAAGGGCACGCGAGTTCTCTTTACTCCCCATTCTCCTGGAGGAGGGATGTGTGGGCAAAGGTGAGGTCAGGACTGATGGGAACACAAGTTTCCAACAGTTGGTGGGGATTCCTACTTCTCTCTGATGACTATGCTCTGCAAGTTTCCTTCAGGTTAAAACTTTCTCACCAATGCTGCTTAATATTACTCAGCCAACCAATTGGAAATTTAATATGACTCAGTGCAGGTCGGTTCAGTCACTCAGTTGCGTCCAGTTTTTGGCAACTGCCTGGACTCCAGCAGGCCAGGCCTCCCTGTCCATCACCAACCCCTGGAGCTTGCTCAAACTTATATCCAACGAGTTGGTGAGGCCATCCAACCATCTCATCCTCTGTCGATCACTTCTCCCACATTCAATCTTTCCCAGCATCAGGATCTTTTCCAAAGAGTCAGTTCTTCACATCAGGTGGCCAAAGTATTGGAGTTTCAGCTTCAGAATCACTCCTTCCAATGAATATTCAGGATTGATTTCCTTTAGGATGGACTGGTTGGATCTCCTTGCAGTCCAAGTGACTCTCAAGAGTCTTCTCCAACACCACAGTTCAAAAGCATCAATTATTCGGTGCTCAACTTTCTTTATAGGCCAACTCTCATATCCATACATGACTACTGGATAAACCATAGCTATGACTAGGCAGACATTTGTAGATAACGTGATGTCTCTGCTTTTTATTTTTTATTTTATTTTTTTAATTTTATTTTTACTTTACTTTACAATACCGTATTGGTTTTGCCATACATTGACATGAACCCACCATGGGTGTATATTAGCTCCCAATCCCGAATCCCCCTCCCACCTCCCACCCCACATCATCTCTCTGGCTCATCCCTGTGCACCAGCCCCAAGCATCCTGTATCTTGTATCGAACATAGGCTTGTGCTTCGTTCTTACATGATAGTTTACATGTTTCAATGCCATTCTCCCAAATCATCCCACCCTCTCCCTCTCGCATAGAGTCCAAAAGTCCTTTCTATACATCTGTGTCTCTTTTGCTGTCTCACATACAGGGTCATCACTGCCATCTTTCTAAATTCCATATATATGTGTCAGTATACTGTATTGGTGTTTTTTTTTCTGGCTTACTTCACTCTGTATAATAGGTTCCAATTTCATCCATCTCATTAGAACTGATTCAAATGAATTCTTTTTAATGGCTGAGTAATACTCCATTGTGTATATGTACCACAGCTTTCTTATCCATTCATCGGCTGATGGACATCTAGGTTGTTTCCATGT
>SJYT01018756.1:329523-349879 GCA_006410635.1 Cephalophus harveyi
ATTGCATTATTCATTGTATATTGGCTCTTTTTTATTTCTTCTAAGTCCTTGTTAAACCTTTCTTGCATCTTCTCAATCCTTGTCTCCAGGCTATTTATCTGTGATTCCATTTTGATTTCAAGATTTTGGATCATTTTCACTATCAATATTCGGAATTCTTTCTCAGGTAGATTCCCTATCTCTTCCTCTTTTGTTTGGTTTGGTGGGTTTTTCTCCTGTTCCTTAACCTGCTGGGTATTCCTCTGTCTCTTCATCTTGGTTATATTGCTGCGTTTGGGATGGTCTTTCTATATTCTAGGAGTTTGTGGAGTTCTCTTTATTATGGAGTTTCCTCACTGTGGGTGGAGTTGTATCAGTGGCTTGTCAAAGTTTCTTGGTTAGGGAGGCTTGTGGTGGAGTTCTGGTGAGTGGAGCTGGATTTCTTCTCTCTAGAGTGCTATGAAGTGTCCAGTAATGGGTTGTGAGATGTCAGTGCTTTGGAGTAACTTTGAGCTGCCTGTATATTGAAGTTCAGGGGTGTGTTCCTGTGTTGCTGGAGAATTTGTGTGGTATGTCTTGCTCTGGAACTTGTTGGCCCTTGGGTTGTGCTTGGTTTCCATGTAGGTATGGAGGAGTTTGATGAGCTCCTATCGATTAATGTTCCCTGGATTTAGGAGTTCTTTGATGCTCTCAGGATTTGGACTTAAGTCTCCTGCTTCTGGTTTTCAGTTTTATTTTTACAATAGCCTCAAGGCTTCTCCAGTTATACAGCACCAATGATAAAACATCTCGGGGACTTCTCTGGTGGTGCAGGGGCTAAGAATCCACCTGCCAATGCAGGGGACACAGGTTTGATCCCCAGTTCAGGAAGATTCCACATGTCTTGGAACAAGGAAGGCCACATCACATAGCTCCTGGTGCCCGCACTCAAACCTTTCACTCTGTAGCGGACCCATCTGCGCCACAAGGAAGGAGAAAACTCACCGGGTTAGGAGATAGGATGCTCAGGGAAGGTCTCAGTGCCCCAGTATTTCTTGAATTCAAGCTTAAGCTGTCATTTAGCGTCATGTTTGCCCTGTGATTTACTTGATTGCAAAGTGAAAGAAATGTGAAAGATTTCTTCAACTCAGAGCTCCACCCTATACTTACCCCTGCAACACTAATCTATACCGCTCTGGCCTCTGTCGGAATGTGTTACAATGCTGATCTAAGTTCACTAAGAGATTCAGCCAGATTGTCAGAAGGGGGAAATGAAGGAGAGTGTGTGTTTTGAGTGCAAGTGAAGGGACCAACATGAGGAACTGGAAATAGAAGAAGCCACGTAGTTTTCAAGAGGAGGACCTATGAACTGTGAAAAGGAACACTCAACAGACATTGCAGCTGGATTGCCCTAATTAGAAGTTCCAGAGAGACAGTGGAAGACCAGCCTTCCATGAGGCAGTACGTGCAGCCAGGAGTGATGGCGAAAAGACATCTTGTCAGGACTGCAGATGTTGCTCAACATGTAACCCCAAATAAGGTTTGATTAATAATATTGAGCTCCTCACCCATAGTGGTGAGGCTTAAATGATATTAATATTTAATCAGGACTCAGGAGAATATAGATTGGAAAAGCCTGTATCCTTGTGCCAGATAGCTCCCATTTGCTCTCCAAAGCAACTCTCCTCTCTCCTCCATCTTGGTCTCTGCTTCCAGGCAGCTAACTTGCAGATAACATCAAAATACTCCGGCTTCCAGTTGAGTTCAGTGAATGGGAAGTTCCGGTGGTTCTGTGAAGAAGAGTATAGGCTCCCTCCCAGCAAGGTCTATTCAAGCTGGCTATGCCCCTGCAAAGGATACTGCTCTTCCCTAGGAGGCTAAAGCTACACCACTCTCTCTAAGGGCCACAGACCTGAGGGTAGTAACACCTCCACTTCTGCCTGGCCAGGTTACTACACCGTTCCCTGTGGTTCCCTGATACTGCACCTTTTTAAGTAGAGCCTTTGAGAATAAACTTTTATTCAATTAACCTGTTTCAAGTATGTCATCTGTTTCCTGCTGGGACTCTGACTGATACAACATCACTGTAATAGAACAGTTCATATCTGTCGCACGAAGAAGAGCAACATTACAGCAACAGGAGTAGCAGTGATAGGATCAGAACCCAACTATTGAATGTAATTGCTCCAGGTCCAGAACAAAAATAGCTTCACCTGAGATCACAGGGCTGGCTATATACCCAGAAACACAACACACACTTCCTTACAGTGGGAAAAAAATTCTACTAGTTATATTGGAATCCAAGCTGCCCCCCATTATACTTAAATTCAGCATTCAAAACACAGAATTCTATTCAATAAAAGCCTAAAGTAGTAATTGCCAACTAAGGGAGAAAGTAAGAGAGGGAAACAGAGAAGAAGACATTTTTAAAAAGAAAGAAAAAAATTCAGAACTACAGAGAAGAGATGCAAAGAATATAACAGAATCTGTGCTTTCTAATAGGATGGGGTCACAGATTCTGTATGTGCCTAGTGAAAGGCTTCTTACACAGCAGTCATATACTGAAGGTGAAACATGAGCTTTGAGGTACAGCCTTGTGTGCACACAGACCTCCCATTCACCCAGATCCTTCACCCTTTGAAACCCTTGAGCAGGTCATGCTGAGTATAGGATACAAGTCAGGGTCCAAACAGTGTCTTCCAATATACACTTGAAGGAGAGGAGCAAGAGATGAGATATCTTCCTATTTAGGACCTGAAACACTTGATAGGGGTATAGGAACTTTCCTAGATTTGTGCTCAAAGATCATGACTATGGCGTAAGAAGAGCTGAACCCAGGCTTCCACCTGGATATCTGATCCCTGTTCTCGAGTGCAGAGCTTGCAAGCTGTGGCTCTACAGCACTTCTTGTTCTGTCACACAGAGGGCAGCAGAGGACTAAGGTCAGGTCAGCTGCTGTGATAGAAATGTTCATCAATGGTAGGGGGGCACTGTGAAAGTTAAAGCTGTAACTGTATGAGGAGCTTGCTTTGTGTGAAGGTCTGGGAAATAGCTGATGTAAGATGGAGTCACATGGAGCTCAAAAGCCTGGCTGCCCTGAACGTTGAAAGCAGAGCACCTAAGCAATTTCACTAGCATGCTGTTAGGGCGTCTTCATGACCACTGGCCGGAAGCAGGTGTACAGGGATAATGTGTGGGCAGGGAACTGGGGCATCTTCCACAGGACCTTCCAAAATTTAGACAGGGTCTTCAGTCTCTATTCACAGATGAGATACTCAGAGGGACTGTGGAGTCAGCTTTCCTCTCTGGCCCAGGCCTTAGGGTCCAAACTTCACACAGAATTTACAAGATTTTTCCAGAATTTAAGTGTATTCAACTGAATATGGATCACAGACATCACATTTGTGTGGGGGTTAAAAGATAAAAGAATCTAACTTTTATGCTGCCTAAGATAAAGCCTCTGGGAATTGGTTCAGGGGCTAGGATTGACTCAGGAACTGATTTCTTACTTGGAAGAAGCATTTATCCATCACTGGTTGAGCCCTGCCCTGGGAAACACTAACTCTCCAACATTCCCACTTCACAGCTCCCTTCTGTGTCCCACACAGGCAGTATCACTGAAGAAGTTCAAGGGCCAAAAGTAAAAGTCACAAGAGGCATGCTTGAGCCAAGATACCATCAGCACAATGGGAGTCAAAATCTGCACAGACCACAGTCAGCTCCTCTAGCTATAGTTGAAACCAGAAGTGACTCCAAAAGGATGCAAGGCAAAGTGTAAGGGGTGTCTGGCACGCAAAGGATCTTGGGAAACTGAATTCTTAATTGGGACTGTGCTTCATGAATATGGAATTAGAGCAGAAAGACTCAAACGCTCTTGTGGTATATTTGGTCCAAGCTGCAATAGATCTTGAAGAATTAGACTCATTTCTATTTATACAATGTTCAAAACCAGACAAAACTAACACATGATATATCAGAAAAAATACTGAAAGACTTTGAACAGGCAAAAAAATTACTGGGTATCTTTTCAATGACATAATGGGAGTTGTCCAAACCAACCTCCTAGGTTATCTGAGTCTACTGGTCAGTGCCTTTCATTGCCCTAGATCTACTATATAGGTCTTTAACTTGTAGACAATGGATAGTTAATACAATTTATTACTTGTCTATACATACACAAGGAGAAGGCAATGGCAACCCACTCCAGTACTCTTGCCTGGAAAATCCCATGGACGGAGGAGCCTGGTAGGCTGCAGTTCATGGGGTCACGAAGAGTTGGATACGACTGAGCGTCTTCACTCTCACGTTTCACTTTCATGCATTGAAGAAGGAAATGGCAACCCACTCCAATGTTCTTGCCTGGAGAATCCCAGGGACGAGGGAGCCTGGTGGGCTGCCGTCTATGGGGTCGCAGAGTCAAACATGACTGAAGCGACTTAGCAGTAGCAGCATACATACACAAATGAATTTTGTCAGGTAAAGAGTAATTGACTACTGCCCTGTAGATATTGGCTGATTTTGCATCAATAAGCTAATTCATTTCAACATTCCTAATTGGCTATACATGTGTCTGTCCTTTGGATTCCCTTTGAACTGTTTTGGATTTTGTTTTCTTTTTTTGTTGTTTTATATTTTACCAGTTTCCTCACTAATTAATGAGTTAAAAAATTGCTGACCCATATGCATATTTGTATGAGAGTCATGATTTTACTTCTGTTTATGGATTCATGTTTAATAAAGATAAGAAATCATGATAGTAGGAGTAGGTAATACTGAAGGGTACCTAAGGCAAATGGGATTCTTGGCATCCAGGGGGCTGCTGAAGTGGTAGTATGTTCTTTTTCCAGGTATGGGTGCTGATTATACAGAAAATCCCTTTGAGCTGCAGACTAAGGCTCTGGGATTTTGACTACATGTTGTACTTGAATGAAAAGCCCATTTTTTTTCATGTAAAAATAATTAAAAAAATGTTAAGCAAAAAGTATGCAGTGAAATATCTCTCCCCAGCTAACCACTTCCCACCTTACATTAGCCACTATTACTAGCATGTATTTCTTTTTCTAATGTATCATTCCAGACAGGTTTTTTTCAAGTATATACAAGTAAATAAGGATACAGATCCTTATTTCCCCCACCACTTTTTTTTGCACAAAAGATAGCACCAAAGATACAATATACACACTGTCCTGTGCCTTTTACTTTTCACTTGACAATGAATCTTGGAGATCTCTTCTTATCAGTACATACAGCATCTCCATCCTTTATTTTGGCTCCATTGTATTTCATTAAATGGATGTGCTACACTTTATTTCAGCAGCCCTCTCTATTGATGGGCATTTGGGTTGTTTCTAATCTTTTGCTTCATAGAAATATATCAAGCTCTTAGATAATAAGAAGAAAAAGACAGGAAGGCAGAAAGGAAACAAGCATGGAAATCTGAGTGGGAGAGGTCGTCAGTGGCACAAAGGCTGTGAAAGTTTGTGGGGGTGGGAATGTCTAAGATGTGGGTTGAGGGACTGTGACATTGCAAATCAACTATTTTCTTTAGAATTTTGCCCTCCACCAGCTTTGACATTTTTCTTTAAAAGGTTACTTATTTTAACAAACGAAAGTCAACAAGCATGGCCTTTTCTCTAGTGAAGCAGGACAGTATGCATACATGGGACATACAGTGGTCTGCTTACAATAATTCAAATACTGGGGTCTCCCTCAACTCTGAAAATAACAAGAGAAGCTGATTCCAAACAGCTAGTATTTTATTTCCCAGAATAAAATGCCAACAACTTAACCACCTCCCCTAGAGCAAAGTGAACCAGGTTGCTCGGTGGGCCACTAGAGGCTGGGACTCCCCGAGCCATTGCCGGGCAGAATGACAAGCCCAATTTGTAATTCTCCCTTTAGTTTCTATCCCTCCAGGATTAAACTGCCCAGCTACCTCTTGCTAACCGAAATTTATTATATCAAGAAGCGCCATGTTCTTTCAGTTCTAGAAAAACCCAATGTGATCTGGGAAATATAAAACAATTGTTCTCATTTGCACAACTGTGTGGGAAAGAAAATAAGATTATGGGCATCAAGGGAAAACTTAAAATTTTCCCCAGGCGAGACGAATTGACTTCCTGTGCTCCAGGATGAAGGCTGTGGAGAATTTACTGCCTGACCTAGCCGAACAAAAATAAGGAGCCTCATAAAAATAGGCAATTTACACACATACACACAGGCACACAACCAAAAATTCTCTGGGATGTGATTTTTGCAAATGTGTTAATTCATAATGAAAAGGTAATTGGGATCATTCTAGTGGCCCTTTCTTCCTTTTAGACTGCCTCAGTGGCAGACCTCTGTCACATCAATTTGGGGTGTTAATATATCAGTTTCAGTGATTTTATTGTCTTAAAAATAACTTGGCTACTGCAGAGTCTGCCTTGGGGAGCTTGGTCTCCAAGGAGGGAGCTATCTAACAGCCAGTCCGTTCTGATCTCCCAGTTATTGACATGCAGAAAAAGAAACATTCACTTTTAATAATAGGGCTCTCTTTCATGCAAAGATAGTAGAGGATTTCTGAGAATAAATAATTCATGCTCCTCCAAGCTCCCTGAGAATAAATTTGTTCCTTTTCTGTTTTGTTTCTCTTCAAGATATGACATCTTAGGAAGAAGGGGCTAGGGGAAAGAAAGTACTTTCTGCTTCTGTGTATATAACACACTGAGTGTTTCATTCCCTAGTGCAACAAAACCTCAAGATCAACAGACAAGAGCTGAAAACCTTTTCCCACTAGACAGACACAGTGCCATCCAAGTGTTCTCTCAAAAGAGAGCATTTCATAAACAGTCTCAACAAAGGGATGTCACTTTTTCCTTTATTATGCAGGCACTACATCACTTTTTTTAAAATGACCATAGCTAAATCCAGCATGAAATTAATTACATTTTGTTGATCACGTGACTCTCTGATGATAACTCCCGCTGCGTTTTGAAAGAGGTCTATATTCTTTGTATATTTGAATTCATTTTCATTAAAAGAGAAAAATAGATTGTAGTTTTCCAGTATACTGTCTAGTGTGTGCGTGCGTGCGTGTGTATGTGTGTGTGTGCACAACTCAGTCATGTCCAACTCTTTGTGACCCCAAGGACTGTAACCCACCAGGCTCCTCTGTCGATGGAATTTTCCAGGCAAGAATACTAGAATGGGTTGCCATTCTCTTCTCCAGGGGATCTTCCTGACCCAGGGATCAAACCCATTGGTGGTCTAAAATTTCAATGTATGTTAAAATCATCAAAGAAATTTGTCTAAATACAGATTCCAATTCCTTGCTTCTTTAAGTTCCTATTCATTTGTTTGGTGACGGACCAGGTAATTCTGATTTTCCTATAGCACAGTTTGAACAACACTCCACTATAATTCTAATAACGTATAATGTGGCTTGATACTTTTTAGACAACACTTGTGTCCCCCAAAAGTCATATGTTGAAGCCTGACTGTGATGGTATTTGGAGGCAGGGTCTTTGGGAGGTAATTAGGTCATAAAAGTATATCCCCTATGATGGGCACAGTGCCCAGATAAAAGAGTTAGCTTCTTTCCTCTCTTCCACATGAGGATACAAACCAAGAAACCAATAGTGCTAGCACCCTACTCTTAGACCTCCAAACTCCAGAACTGCGAAACTTCCAGTCTCCAGAGAAATAAATACTTGCTGTTTAAACAACCCAGTCTATTGTTGTTTGGTCGCTAACTTGTATCCGATTTTTTGCGACCCCATGGGCTGCAGCACACCAGTCTTCCCTGTCCTTCACTATCTCCCGGAGTTTGCTCAGATTTGTGTTCATTAAGTCAGTGATGCCATCCAGCCATTTCATCCTCTGTTACCCACTTCTCCTCCGGCCTTCAATCATTCCCAGCATTAGGGTCTTTTCCAATAAGTCGATTCTTCACATTAGGTGGCCAAAATATTGGAGCTTCAGCTTCAATATCAGTCCTTCCAAAGAATATTCAGGGTTGATTTCCTTTAGGATGGACTGGTTTGATCTGCTTGCTGTCCAAGGGACTCTCAAGAATCTTCTCCAGCACCACAATTCAAAAGTATTAATTCTTTGGTGCTCAGCCTTCTTGATGGTCCAACTCTCATAGCCATACATGACTACTGGAAAAACCATAGGTTTGACCATATGGATCCTTGTCAGCAAAGTGATGTCTCTGCTTTTTAATACACTAAGTTTGTCATAGCTTTTCTTCCAAGGAGCAGCCCAATCTATAATGTTCTGATATAGCAGCTCAAACTAAGATAATATCGTTCTAAGAATTTCCTCCATGACATGATTTCATTGTTCATTTCCTAACACTAACTGTTGCTCTTTATGTGCCCTTGAATGGACTACTCTTTTGAAGGCAATTACATATTTGGATTACATGAATGATGCTTTGGGCCATAATTCTTGGTGGAATTGAAGGAGGAATAGAGAAATATTATAAAATATAAACTCCTGGGATACTGCTTCAAACACTGGGGAGCAACAGGTTTGTTGAAAAGCTGATGAAAACTATTGCTATAGCAGAATGTTATAGACTGGGCTGCTCCTTGGAAGAAAAGCTATGACAAACTTAGACAGTGTATTAAAAAGCAGAGATATCACTTTGCTGACAAAGGTCCATATAGTCAAAGCTATGGTTTTTCCAGTAGTAGAAAAAAGGCACATCCAAACACATTTCATATCCTTTTAGTCGTTTTACAGACCTGAGGATAGAGAGTTTCATCATAAACTAACGTGTCTCCACATCACAAATTTAAGGTCAAATCTTTACTTGAGCTTAGGAATGTGAAGGCACTATGCTTTGTGATGGGGTGGTGGCTACAGTTAAAGTGTTTTTGAAGCATGAGGCAGGTCTTTCAATTCCAAGAAATACAGGACGCTTGTCTACAGACATTCCATTTACAAACTTTCTAATAAAAAATAAAATTTAGGACATAACCAATTCACAGACTCCATTAAAAAAAAAAGCCAAATTAGATCATTTTAAGTCTTAAACTATAAAAATTTAAGAAGGAAAATGTTAGGAATGGAATACAAAGAGGGCAAATTATTTTTATCTTCCTTAAACAAGCTCAAAAATCTATAATTTTGCCTCTTTTTTGGTTCTGTATAAACAGAGTAGAGCATTCTGTTATGTCTTTGTGATTATTTCCCACATGGACTACCTACTATATCACATATAATAATTCAACAAAAGAAAGGAACAGTAGCAAGGTCTAAGCACTGCCAGAAATCCCATGAAGATATTCAGTTTGCTCATCACACTTTATCTTTCTCACTGCACATTTAAAGAAATGGTGAGATCATGTCTACAAAGCTAAGTGAGCCTCTCTAAAAAAAATTATTAATCCAAAACACTTTCATCATCATAAAATGGAATATTGCTGCCAGCTGTTTATTTCATAAAAGTTCTAGAATTAATAAACTAAGATTTTTTAGATTGTATTCATATAAAATATTATATAAATAGTCAATAGAAATGGATTGCACAGAATATATTATGACAAGAGATTTTTTAAAGGGCCTAGAGAAGAGAAATTGAAGTCGTTAGAAGGGCTGATTAAAAGGAAGGTGAAAGGAAGGCAGAGGTGAAGGAGAATTCACCTGTACAGTATACACTTATCTCTCACTGTGTAAGACATTACCACAAGACAGTAGCTTTTTTCTTTTCTTTTCTTTTCTTTTCTTTTTTTTTGGCTCAGCTTGTGGGACCTTAATTCTAAGACTAGAGGCCAACCAGCACCCCAAGTAGAAGCAGAGTCCCAGCCACTGGAACACCAAATAATTTCCAAAACTTAGTGCCTTAAAATAAAAATTTGTTTTTAATTATGTGGGTCAGCGATTTGCAACAGATTCAGCTGAAACGATCTCATCTCTGCTCATGTGGTTGAGTTGGACTCACTCATATGTCTGGCATCCCAGCTGGGATGAGGAATGGCCAAGATAACTGAGGTCTCTGGTCTCTCACCCTCAGGAGACAGGGTTCCAGGAGAACTAAAACAAAAACTTCAAAGCCTTGCAAGACCTTGCCTCAGATATCACATTATGTCACTTCCACCATAACATACTGATCAAAGTCTCAAGGTACCCCAAACACAAATAGTGAGGCCATCAGCCCACCTCTTGATAGGAGAAATTAAAAAGCATTTGTGGCCATCTTTATCTACCAAAGATACTATTCTGTAAAACTGTACTTCATGCAACACTAGACTTTTTTATCTGGAGAAGAGGCTGCACTTCATTAACACTATCGACCTGAGTGCTGAAGAGTGATTAGTGCCATAAAAGTGGTTTATAACTGTTTGTTGGGTTATTGTATTTTAGGGATAGAAAATGCAGAAGGACAGATGAAATGTTTGATAAACACTGGGTCCATTTGGTAAATTATTTTGGTAAAAAGTACCAAAAACTATAAGAAACTCTTTCCTCTATCTTTAATGATTACTATAAACTGATAGATTAATAAATATGATACAGAAACTAACATCTAAGATAAAATGCTTTTGTAATTCAGCACTGAGTATAGGACATAATCAACCCATGGCCTAAATAACCATGCCCAACTATCAAATAACCTGTTGCTCACACTGATTGTTTTTAATGGGTAGGGGGAAAAATCATTTCAATGAGAAAAAAATGAGTTGTGATGTAAGATAATATCAGATCTTTCTAGATATTTTCCTTTATCTTTCCATTGTAAAAATGAAGGAAATTACAGAAACAAGCAATGAGGAAATTTTGCTGTGTTGGGAACTAGGAGATGTGTAATCAGTCCTACTATGCCAGAAACACTACATAGGTAGAGGTAATAGATTATGCATACAGTTCTTCCAGTTGTAATAAAATCACACACACATACACACACATGCACACACAAACACAGATATACATATATACAAACATGCATATAGACAGGGAAAGAGAAAGAACTCATAAAAATCAACAGCATCTTCAAGAAGAGCATAATGAAGGAATTTATCTGTTGTTAGTTCTCTTGGCCTTTCATTCCCAAAGCTAATTATTCAAAAAATATTTATATCCCTAAATCTTTCGTTTCATTTTAACAAAAGCCATTGATATTCCATTTATGCTGAACATGGTAGACTTATTTTTTAAGAGTTCTATTAGCAAATATTAAAGACAATAATTCTAAATTTGTCCCACTTTGAGAATATCATCAAATTAGAGAATTCCAAAAATGGAAAGATCTAGTATAGCTTCAGCGTTTAGCCATGAAATATATACTGGTATAGCTTGCATTCATAAAGTTCCATTTCCAAAGATTTTTCAATCATTGCCTGATATTGAATATTTCTATGTACCTTTATAAAATAGGTATATATCCCTCTATGAAAGTTAAAAGCTGATAGTATTGTATCAATTTTGCATACAAAATAACTGACTAATAAATTGATGATAGAAGATATTACTATATTTTTGTTAGCAAATGACAAATTAACAGATGACAATTCAAGTAATAGAAAAATTGATCAGAATCAATATATTTCCTTAAAAGGCAGGTGAAACTTTTTCAGTTCTGGAAGTGTACTTTGATAGGTTGACAAGCTTTAAATAAATACAATTAACAGAGATTTTTACTATCAATCACAATAGAGATGAGAAATGATTTATCCGCTCACCTAAAGGAATAGAAAAACAGGCAAAATATATGGTGGGGAAATAGTTTTAGGACATTGAACATCAGGCAACACAAGACAGTGATTACTAAGAGAGGGAAAAGCAAACAAGTCCTCTAACATCTCAGCTAACCGACTGGAGAGAATTTCTAAGATGTAGCACATAGAGGAGGAATCCAGGAGAAACAGAGAAGCATCTCTGAGTTGAAAGAATAAAGCTGAGAGTGCAGGAGGACAAGACTCCTAGACTTTGTAGGGCAGAGCAGAGAGAGGAAACAACTACAGAAATTACAGAAAATCCCAGTAGAAATTTCAGGGTAATATTGTTCAGCACATGTGTATAAGGAAACTACCTGTGACTCAGGAAAGAAATGGAACACAAAAAAAGCAGAGGAAAAAAAAATTTCTAGAATTCATACAGATCAGAAAGAGTGTCTGTTTCCACTAGTCAAAGTGGGAAATCATTAAATTCATGAAATATAAAATAGAGTGTCCAGAATGTACTGCCTCAGTACTGGGACAATACTAGATGCAAGCTAAATGCTGCTTTAGTCCTGCCTAACAAGGCAATGGCAACCTACTCCAGTGCTCTTGCCTGGAAAATCCCATGGACAGAGGAGCCTGGTGGGCTACAGTCCATGGGGTCGCTAACAGTTGGAGACAACTGAGTGACTTCACTTTGACTTTTCACTTCCATGCATTGGAGGAGGAAATGACAACCCACTCCAGTGTTCTTGCCTGGAGAATCCCAGGGACAGGGGAGCCTGGTGGGCTGCCATCTATGGGGTGGGGTCGCGCAGAGTCGGACACGACTGAAGTGACTTAGCAGCAGCAGCAACAAGGCTTAAAAGCAAGCCTAGGAAATCAAACTATTCAAGTTATTTAACTGTAACCTGAAACAAAACTCAGGACTTTTATAAAGATTTCAAAAATATCTAACACTCAACAAGATAAAAACTCAATGTCTAGCATCTAATCAAAAATTACCATGCGAGGTAGGAAAATATGACCCACAATGTGGATAAAAATAAATCAAGCAAAATTCACCCAGGAATGACACAATTGGTAGAATTAACAAAGATATTAAAATGATTATTGTAACTTTATTTCATATTTTCAAAAAGCTAGATGAAAAGTTGAACATGTTAAGTAAAGACATAAGAAAAATTCTTTAAAAGATCAAATCAAGCTTCCAGAGATTAAAAATAAATATGACTGAGATGAAAGAAATATCTTGGGTGTCAGAAGATATCTGTCTTACTAGCATATTAGACACTGTAGAAATAAAACATGAGTGAAAATGGATCCATAGCAATAAAGATGCTCAGGAATGAAACAAAGAGTAAGAAGAAATTTTTTAAAAATGAATGAAGCAACAATGATCTGTGAAAGAACAACATTCAAGGGAGAGGAAAAGGAGCATTTGAAAAAGTAGTGGCCAATTTTTTTCCACATTTGTTGAAAATAATAAACTTTTTATAATTTTATAAAATTATAACATAGCTCCAAGAAGTTCCAAGAACCTCAAGCCTAGAAGCATGGAGAAAAGTAAACTAAGACACATTATAATAGAATTGTTTAAAACCAATGATAAAAGAAAAATACCTTAAAATCAGCCAGAATGAAAAGAAACATCATGGACAGAACAAAATAAGAATGAGAGGGAACTTGTCTTTGGAAACAACGCAAGCCAGAACAACATATTAAAAGTATGGAAGGAGGGCAGGAGAGTCAGCCTTGAATTCCATACCGCAAAACAGTCCAATTAGAAACATTTCAGACATGCAAAATCTTAAAGAATTAGTCACCAGCTTTCCTGCTGTACATGAAATATTTAAGAAAGTCACTCAGGTGGAAAGAAAACCACATGGAAATCTACATATACAAAAAGAAACAGAGTGCCAGAAATGGGAAATACTTGAGTAAATATAATCTTTGTTCTTAAATTTTATATACCTTTAAAAAGCCAACTCGTTAGAACAGAAATAATAATGTTGCATGGGGTTTATAACATATGTAGAAGCAAAATGTATAACAATAATAATACAATGTCCAGTATATGGGAAATGGAATTATTATGTAAGGTTTAATTATACACATTAAGTGAACATAGATTAAGACAAGTTAAAGATGTATACTGTCAAATGACCACTAAAAATGCAAAACAAAAAATACGCTACCAGACAAAAGAGATAAAGTAGAAAAATTAAAGATCANATTGGAAAAGACTGTGATGCTGGGAGGGATTGGGGGCAGGAGGAGAAGGGGACGACCGAGGATGACCTGGCTGGATGGCATCACTGACACGATGGATGTGAGTCTGAGTGAACTCTGAGAGATGGTAATGAACAGGGAGGCCTAGCGTGCTGTGGTTCATGGGGTCGCAAAGAGTCAGACCTGACTGAGCGACTGAACTGAACTGAACTGAATTCAGTTTAGTTCAGTTCAGTCGCTCAGTCGTGTCCGACTCTTTGCGACCCCATGAATTGCAGCACGCCAGGCCTCCCTGTCCATCACCAACTCCTGGAATCCACCCAAACCCATGTCCATGAGTCAGTGATGCCATCCAACCATCTCATCCTCTGTCGTCCCCTTCTCCTCTTGCCCTCAATCTTTCCCAACATCAGGGTCTTTTCAAATGAGTCAGCTGTTTGCATCAGGTGTCCAAAGTATTGGAGTTTCACCTTCAACATCAGTCCCTGCAACACCCAGGACTGATCTCCTTTAAGATAGACTGGTTGGATCTCCTTGCAGTCGAAGGGACTCTCAAGAGTCTTCTCCAACACCACAGCTCAAAAGCATCAATTCTTCAGCGCTCAGCCTTCTTTATAGTCCAACACTCACATCCATACATGACCACTGGAAAAACCATAGCCTTGACTAAACAGACCTTTGTTGGCAAAGTAATGTCTCTGCTTTTTAATATGCTGTCTAGGTTGGTCATAGCTTTCCTTCCAAGGAGCAAGCATCTTTTAATTTCATGGCTGCAGTCACCATCTGCAGTGATTTGGGAGCCCAGAAAAATAAAGTCAGCAACTGTGTCCACTGTTTCCCCATCAATTTGCCATGAAGTGATGGGACCAGATGCCATGATCTTAGTTTCCTAAATGTTGAGCTTTAAGCCAACTTTTCACTCTCCTCTTCCATTTTCATCAAGAGGCTCTTAGTTCTTCCTCACTTTCTGCCATAAGGGTGGTGTCATCTGCATATCTGAGGTGATAACCAATTACTAATTACATGAATTACTAACTACTAGAGAAGTACAAATCAAAACTATAAGGAGGTACCACCTTACACTAGTAAAAATGACAAATAACAAAAGCTGGAAAGGGTGTGTGGGAAAAAGGGAACCTTCCTACAAAGGAAGGTAAATTGGTATAGTCACTACAGAAAACAGTATGGAGCATCATCAAAAAACTAAAAATAGAGTTGCCACATCATCCAGCTATCCCACTCCTGGGCCTTTAAGTGAGCAAAACTACAATTCAAATCGATACATGTACCCCTACATTCATAGCAGCACTGCTTACAATAGCCAAGACATGGAAACAACATAAATGCCCATCAGCAGATGAATGGATAAAGAAGATGTGGTACCTATATACAATGGAATACTACTCAGACATAATAAAGAACAGTGAGGGGGAAAAAAACCTTTAATGAAATAATGCCATTTGCAGTAACATGGATGGACCTAGAAATTACCATGATAAGTGAAGACAAATACCATGCAATATCAAAGACAAACACCATATGGTATCGGTTACATGTGGAATCTAAAATATGACACAAACGAACTTATCTAACAAAACAGAAACAGACACACAGACTTAAGGAACAGACTTGTATTTGCCAAAGGGGGTTGAGGAGGGATGCATTGGGAGTTTGGGATTAGCAGATTCCATTATAGAATGGATAAACAATAAGGTCTTAATGTATATCACAGGGAACTATATTCAACATCCTGTAATAAACCATAATGGAAAAGAATATATATGTATAACTGAAACATTTTGTTGTACAGCAGAAATTAACAAAGAATTGTAAATTAACTATGCTTCAATAAATTTTAAAAGGAAGCCCTTTTCATCCATACATGTGAAAGCATAATATCCTAGATGTTTTTGTGTTTTTTTAAGTTCTGTAATTGCCTTTTAAAATGGTAATTACATGATGTTGCACACTAGTTCCTTGGGAGTTAAAGGAGAATGAAATCTCTGAAAACAGGAGATGAAAATGTCTTTCTTTGTATTTTATTTCTTTTCTTTTGGCTCTTTTTCTGTTGACTGAACAGTAAAAGAAAACAGCAACATAATCTTGAGCTCCTTTTGCTCAATGCACCAACTGCCTTATTGATCTGGTATCATAGTGTATATAAAGCAATGTTTGCTTCAGTGACTCCAAGCTGTATTCCAAATAAAAGGCTCTATATACGAAGACAGATTCCTACAAAGGTAAATTGAAAAGAAAATAATTTTTTAAGCTCATTCTCTTTTCCCTCCCACTCCTTTCTTCTCATACAGAACTATCATTTAACCAGATTACATTGCTTTATCATGCTAGATTACTGAATATCAGTTACCTTATTCAAAGATTTTTGTCAAGTTATCTTTTGAGGAAATTCAGCTCCATGGGTGAAGTGCCATAATAAAAACTAAATGCATAAATATTCAAAGGAAGTGCCCATGGTTCATATAGATAGTTTATTTCTTTCTTTTATGAGCAAACGTTTATAAAGTTGGGCAAATAGGGAATGAAAGCCAAGGGGAGGATATAACATGGTAGCATCAGTTGGATGTGGTCTAGGTTAGAGGCAAAGTAGGAGTCAGGGCATGAGACCTCTGCATGTCTAAATTTGAAGACAAGTGAGGTCTGGACAAGGGGATAAAGTCCAGAATCTTGACTTTAGATGCAAGTAATGAAAAAACGGTAAAGTGAACTGATTTCTACATTAAGCGAATTCATGAAAAAAAGTGAAAAATGAAAGTCGCTGAATTGTGTCTGACTCTTTGTGACCCCATGGACTGCAGCCTGCCAGGTTCCTCTGTCCATGGAATTCTCCAGGCAAGAATACTGGAGAAATATACAGAGGAAACTTAGATGATGAGGCCAAATTATCATCTGAGCCTGGGAACACCTGTTTTATTTCACAAACAAAATTCCAGCTTTGATTAACAACAGAACCAATCTCATTTCTTCATGTTGATCTTCAGTGCTACAGAATCCACTGTGTGTGTGACAGGCCTTGACCCTGCAGCAGAGCTAAAAGTTTTAAGAAATACAAGAAGATTCAGGTTCAAGCATTGCCTGTGGATGAGCACAGGTGGTTAGCGGGAGTAAAACTATCACCGTTCAATTGCCAAATGAAATTAATTATCTGCTCTCTCGGGGTTTTTTTTTTTTTTGTAGATTTTTTTTTTCATATGAACCATGTTTAAATTCTTTATTTAATGTGTAATAATATTGATTCTTTTTTATGTTTTGGCAACAAGGTATGTGGGATCTTATCTCCCCAACTAGGGATTGAACCTGTATCCCCTGCATTGGAAGGTGAAATCTCAACCGCTGGACCACCAGGAAAGTCCATAGGTTTCTTAAATGCCTTTTGATTACATTTCATCCTAATTCTTTACTGTATGTTGGGAAGACTCTAATTATTGGCCCCTTTTCATAAAGAGGTAGAAATATCTTCTGTCCAATTATCAATAAATTGATCCTGCTGGGACCTCTTGGGAAGAAACAGCTTAAACCTACACTCTTTTACTCTCTCTAATCCACTGTTTTGTCCCACAAGAACAGAAAGTACAGTAAGAAAAAGTTCAAATGTTCAATTCCAAATGAATTCCTGCCTTTTCTACTTATCGAAATAAACCACTTGAAACTTAAAATTCAGATATATTTGTTATGGCTCAGATATTCTGTTATTCATCATTCTTGCCAAAAAATATACTCATTTCAGGTATATTCTGTACATGATTCTGAGGGAGATAAAAATGTACAGTGGAATCAGTAAATGTGAATATTTACTAATTTGAAGGAACACCTAGTGTGCTGAAAAAAAATGTCAAGCCAAGATGTAGAAAAAAACTGATCCTCTGTTGTCTCTGTGGCAATCACTTCGTAGAAACCCTGTCCATGTTTGCTTTTCCTAAATTCAGTGTTTAACTGCTCATTTTTATATCTCCATGGGTCTCTGACATAGGGAAGTACATCTGTTAAAGTCAAGTTTTAAAGTGAAAAAGTTGTTGGTTTCTTTAAAACCCAAGAAGATGACTTCATTAATATGTATGCTTACATCTTATAATAATCTGGGTAGAAATCTATAAAGTATGATCATGTTCAATTCTTAAAGTAAGGGATGTTTAAAAGGCATGGGGTGGGTAAGGGTGGTAAAGATATAGAATTGAGGCAAAGAGGAATGATCTGTATTGTAGATTTGAGAAAAGACACTGGAGTAAGAAAGAACAAGGAAGAGCTAAAGCACTTTAGCAGGGTAACTGCTGTCACTTTTTGAGCCAACAACTATACTTTCATCATCTCTAAGCCTTGTATCAACCCACAAGGCAAATAACATAATCTCCATTTTACCAATGAGAAAACAGAGGCTCAGGTAATTTAAATAAGGACCAAGGTCAAATACTTGTGCCAGAGTCATGTTTAAACAAGAGCTTCTAAAGTACCAAAGCCCAAGTGTACTTCAGTAAGCCACAGAAAGAAGAGCCCTGACGGCCTCAAATGACCATTTACAGAGATTAAACGGATAATGGAAAGTCATTGGAGGTTTTAAACAAAGGAGTGTTAGTATCAAATCTGGATTTATAAAAGAGTCATCTTCCCAAAAGTGAATTAGGGAAGTGCAGTTACAAAATCTTTCCAAGAACAAGGGTTACCAGGGCCTAGATGTGGTCAGGAGAGCATGCATGCAAAGGCAAGGGCAGATGGAATGCCAGCTATGCTGAAATACAGCATAGCTGTATTTTCCAGACCACACAGTTTGAAACTCATTAGTCAGAAATTGTCGTTATACATCCGACTCCCACGGCCTGCACCTGAGTTTTGTCAGATTGTCCTGTCAACCTGACATAAACCTACAAACTGAGGCAAATCCCCTGACATCTCCTCATCAAGACAAAAATAGGTGTTCTTTATTAAGTGCTTGTTAAAGTGAAAAGTGTTAGTCTCTCAGACATGTCTGATTCTTCTTGACTTCATGGACTATAGCTTCAGGCTCCTCTGTCCATGGGATTCCCCAGGCAAGAATGCTGGAATGGGTTGCCATTCCCTTCTCCAGGGGATCTTCCCAACCTAGGGGTCGAACCCAGGTCTCCTGCATGGCAGGTGGATTCTTTACCATCTGAGACACCAGGGAAGGCCATTTATTAAGTGTTTACTATATATTACCTCTTTGATAAGCATAGTAAATATATCATCACGGTTAACCCTCATAGCTGCAACTAGGTATAGTTATCAGACAGTTTGTAGGTAAAGAAACTGAGGCTTCAAAGCCTATGTATATGTTAAACTACTGGGCTGGACAACTTCTCCTGAAATTGATCTAAAGACCTCAAGTTCCAAGGACAAATTCTTTCAAGTGTACATTCAAAAATTCAGTCAAGAGATCCAAATTTAAAGAATTGCCCAACTCAGGCCAATGGGGTTCCCTGTTGATGGAAATGCTTTTCCCTGTGAACCAACAGAAGAAGAGGAAGAGGAAGAGGAAAGAGGAGGAGAAGGGGAGGGAGGAGAGAGGAGGGAAAGGGAAGAAGGAGGGAAGGATAAATCAGTTTAATTTCTACATTCCTACAAAGTCAGACAACTGTCAGTGCTAAAGCCAGGAACTGCCCTTCTCAGGAGAGGTTTCCTCTCCATTTTCAATGTACTCTTCCTGGGACATGACAAAGAAACCACCTGAGTTCTCGAATAAAAGAAATGACAAAAGTAATATGCAATCTATTGAGAACAAGAACAAAATTTAACATTTATGCAGTATTTGATTTTTCTGGTGTATAATGTGGTTTTAGTGCTAATTTTAATGAAGTGAGATTCCTTGTGGTTCAATTCAGTTCAGTCGCTCAGTCAGGTCCAACTCTGCGACCCCGGGGACTGCAGACCCACAGGCTTCCCTTTCCATCACCAACACCCAGGGTTTACCCAAACTCATGTCAGTTGAATTGGTGATGCCAACCAACCACCTCATCCTCTGTCATTCCCTTCTCCTCCTGTCCACAATCTTTCCCAACATCATGGTCTTTTCAAATGAGTCAGCTCTTTGCATCAGGTGGCCAAAGTATTGGAGTTTCAACTTCAACATCAGTCCTTCCAATGAACACCCAGGACTGATCTCCTTTAGGATGGACTGGTTGGATATCCTTGCAGTCCAAGGGACTCTCAAGAGTCTTCTCCAACACCACAGTTCAAAAGCATCAATTTTTCAGTGTACTGCCTTCTTTATTGTTCAACTCTCACATCCATACATGACTCCTGGAAAAACCATAGCCTTGACTAGACAGACCTTTGTTGGCAAAGTAATGTCTCTGCTTTTGAATATGCTATCTAGGTTGGTCATAACTTTCCTTCCAAGGAGTAAGCATGTTTTAATTTCATGGCTGCAGGCACCATCTGCAGTGATTTTGGAGCCCAAAAAAATAAAGTCTCTCACTGTTTCCACTGTTTCCCCATCTATTTCCCATGAAGTGATGGGACCAGATGCCATGATCTTCGTTTTCTGAATG
>SJYT01018756.1:350417-412223 GCA_006410635.1 Cephalophus harveyi
CATCTTTGCATGGAATGTTCCCTTGGTATCTCTAATTTTCTTGAAGAGATCTCTAGTCTTTCCCATTCTGTTGTTTTCCTCTATTTCTTTGCACTGATTGCTGAGGAAGGCTTTCTTATCTCTCCTTGCTATTCTTTGGAACTCTGTATTCAGATGCTTATATCTTTTCTTTTCTCCTTTGCTTTTCACTTTTCTTTTCACAGCTATTTGTAAGTCCTCCTCAGACAGCCATTTTGCTTTTTTGCATTTCTTTCCCGTGGGGATGGTCTTGATCCCTGGCTCCTGCACAATGTCACAAACCTCCGGCCATAGTTCATCAGGCATTCTATCAGATCTAGTCCCTTATATCTATTTATTTCTCACTTCCACTGTATAATCATAAGGCATTTGATTTAGGTCATACCTGAATGGTCTAGTGGTTTTCCCCACTTTCTTCAATTTGAGTCTGAATTTGGTAATAAGGAGTTCATGATCTGAGCCACAGTCAGCTCCTGGTCTTGTTTTTGCTGACTGTATAGAGCTTCTCCATCTTTGGCTGCAAAGAATATAATCAATCTGATTTCGGTGTTGACCATCTAATGATGTCCATGTACAGAATCTTCTCTTGTGTTGTTGGAAGAAGGTTTTTGCTGTGATCAGTGCGTTCTCTTGAAAAACTCTATTAGCCTTTGCCTTGCCTCATTCTGTACTCCAAGGCCAAATGTGCCTGTTACTCCAGGTGTTTCTTGACTTCCTACTTTTGCATTCCAGTCCCCCATAATGAAAAGGACATCTTTTTGGGGTGTTAGTTCTAAAAAGTCTTGTAGGTCTTCATAGAACTGTTCAACTTCAGCTTATTCAGCACTACTGGTCAGGGCATAGACTTGGATTACTGTGATATTGAATGGTTTGCCTTGGAAACAAACAGTGATCATTCTGTCATTTTTGAGATTGCATCCAAGTACTGCATTTTGGACTCTTTTGATGACCATGATGGCTACTCCATTTCTTCTGAGGGATTCCTGCCCACAGTAGTAGATATAACGGTCATCTGAGTTAAATTCACCCATTCCAGCCCATTTTAGTTTGCTGATTCCTAGAATGTTGACGTTCACTCTTGTCATCTCCTGTTTTACCACTTCCAATTTGCCTTGATTCATGGACCTGACATTCCAGGTTCCTATGCAATATTGCTCTTTACAGCATTGGACCTTGCTTCTATCACCAGTCACATCCACAACTGGGTGTTGTTTTTGCTTTGGCTCCATCTCTTCATTCTTTCTGGAATTATTTCTCCACTGATCTCCAGTAGCATATTGGGCACCTACCGACCTGGAGAGTTCCTCTTTCAGTGTCCTATCTTTTTGCCTTTTCATACTGCTCATGGGGTTCTTAAGGCAAGAATACTGAAGTTGTTTGTCATTCCCTTCTCCAGTGGATCACATTTTGTCAGACCTCTCCACCATGACCCGTCCTTCTTGGGTGGCCCTGCATAGCATGGCTTAGTTTCATTGAGTTAGACAAGGCTGTGGTCCATGTGATCATATTGGCTAGTTGTCTGTGATTGTGGTTTTTCAGTCTGTCTGCCCTGTGATGCCCTCTCTCAGTGCCTACTGTCTTACTGGGGTTTCTCTTACCTTGGACGTGGGATATCTCCTCACCGCCACCACTCCTGACCTTGGACGTGGGGTATCTCCTTTTGGCCACCACTCCTCATGGAGTGGTTCCCTGCAACCTATTCAAATTCAGCCTAACAAATAATTGTCAACTGTTGAATAACACTTTCACTTCATCTACTATATGCTCTGTTGGTAATCTGCCAAGTACAAAGAAGAATATGGGTTTCCCTGGTGGCTCAGATGGTAAAGAATCTGCCTACAACGCAGGAGACCCAGGTTCAATCTCTGGGTTGGGAAGATCCCCTGAAGAAAAGAACGGCTACCCACTGCAGTTTTCTTGCCTGGAGAATTCCATGGACAGAGGAGCCTGGCAGGCTACGGGGGTCACAAAGAGTCAGACACAACTGAGTGATCAACACTACTTTTTTCATGAAGAGTAGAAAGAGATTTGCAAATTTGTGAATGTGGCCCCTTGCTTTCAATAAACTTACTCTACAGGATGTATAAACAGTGCTCAGATGACAAGAGCAAGCATTGTAAGGCCAAGGCCACAAGCCAAGTCAGGATCCACCAGGTCAGTAAAACGGTGCCATCTTCACATGATCTGTACACATCTTCAGTTCAGTTCAGTAGCTCAGTCATGTCCAACTCTGAATCGTAGCACGCCAGGCCTCCCTGTCCATCACCAACTCCTGGAGTTCACTCAGACTCACGTCCATCGAGTCAGTGATGCCATCCAGTCATCTCATCCTCTGTCGTACACATCTTATGTCATGACCTGAAAAAGCACTGCCTCAGGAGAACATGTTCATAGTGTGAAACTACATTTGTATACTTTCCAGAGTAAACATCCCCGCTTCCTTCAATGATACATACATATTAATGCTTTTAAGAAACACTGGGGCTCAGCAGTAAATAAAGAAGCCAATGGTGATGGTGATGGTGATAATGGAACAAGAACCATCCTTACTTCTACAACACTCACAGTGTGAAGAAAGAAGGAAAAGAAACTCTAATGATGCAATGAGAGGTGGGCTATGACTAGGGCAACAAATCAAGCTCAGGATCATTTTCCACACTGAGTTTGTCTGTGACCCTCTCAGACTGTGAGAAGAAAAAGAAAATGCAACGTTCGGAGACATCTTGAAATAGACACCACACTAGCATACATTTTCTCTACTCTGTCCTCTGAGTTTTGAAGATCTACCAGGAGTTTAGCAGGCAGAAGCGGCCAAAGAGCAGGAGCTCCCCGTGAAAGAAACAGCATGAGCAAAGCCTGATAGGACCTGTCACCTCTGCTCTGGGTTCAGCAGAGTAGTCAGCCTCCAGGCCACCATTTAATCAGCTTTCATCCACTTCTCAACCCTTGAGGATACTGCCACCGCTACCATACAGTCTGTTCTCCATGTGTCCCTGTGAGTTCCAGGTTGCCAAATACTGGCTCCCAATCCTTGTATCTCTTGTGTTTCTAATGTATACTCTCTTGAAATTTTGCTTTCTGTCTCCTTGGCTTCTGTCTCCTTAATCTCTTTTGCAAACAGTCCTGTTGCCACTCTGTACATGTGTCATAGCAATGCTGTTGTTTCTAGCATCTATATCTGACCCCTATTCTTTCCTCACTTGCACAAATCATCCAAGTGCAGAGAAACCTGCCTCTGCCCTTGGAAATGTATCACAGGCCAATTCTGGGGCTCCAGACCCATTAAGCCAACTGCCAATTGAATATCAACAGAGATTTTCCCATGCAGGCATGAAATTAAAAGACACTTGCTCCTTGGAAGAAAAGATATGACAAATCTAGACAGTATATTAAAAGCAGAGACATCACTTTGCCAGCAAAGATCTGTATAGGCAAAGCTATGGTGTTTCCAGTAGTTATATACAGATTACAGACACAAGAGTTGGATCATAAAGAAGACTGAGAGCTGAAGAATTGGTGCCTTCGAATTGTGGTGCTGGAGAAGACTCTTGAGAATCCCTTGGACACCAAGGAGATCAAACCAGTCAATCCTAATGGAAAGCACCCCTGAATATTCATTGGAAGGACTGGTGTTGTATCTCCAATACTTTGTCTACTTGATGCAAAGTGCCAACTCATTGGAAAAGAAAGACACTGGTGCTGGGAAAGACTGAAGCAAAAGGAGAACAGGGTGGCAGAGGATGAGACAGTTAGATAGCATCACTGACTCAATGGACATGAATCTGAGCAAACTATGGGAGTTAGTGGAGGACAGAGGAGTCTGACATGCTACAGTCCATGGGATGGTGGAGTCAGACACGACTTAGTGACTGAACAACAGTGAGATCTTCCCAAGGAAACTCAAACTGGACTTATTCTTCAAACATGTTCCTCCTACTCAGTCTTCTCTCTCATCAGATTATGACTCACCAAGTCAAACTGATAAGAATTCTGGAAATCAAACTGGACTCCCCCCATCACCTTCCTCCTCCCCAAGCAAAGTTCTATTGAAGTCTGTTCCTTAGTAACTCGAGAATCTGACACCATCTTCCTATATTTACTGCCTCAGTTCAGGCCCTTATAACTTTTCACCTGGACAACTGTTATCAGTCATTTCTCTGGCTTGACCTATCACTTCCAATTCATCTTCCAAACTGAAGCCAGAATGATCATTCTAAATTACATTATTAATCATTTCACCTACTGAAGCCCTTTCCAGCTTCTCAGTGCTTCAAGGATGAAGTTAATCCCTTTCTTTGGCCAACAGTGGCCCCAGTCTACTTCTAGCATTGTCTTATGCCATTCACACACACACACACACACACACACACACACACACAGCCCATTTCAGACACACCAAACTACTTCCCACTCCCAAGTGCACCCATATCTTCTGTATCACTATGTTTTTCTGTGTGTTTTTCCCTCTCCATGGAAACCATTCTCTCCTTCTTTCTCTACCTGGTCCACTACTTCTATCCATCAAGAATATACCAAGGATTAACCTCTTTTCTGTGCTGTCTCCCCACATTGGGCCCCATGTAGCTTGTTGTTGGCCTACATGTCAGTTGCCCTGACTAGACTCTTTCTTTAACCAGCAGACAATCTGCATTATTAATACATGCCTAGCACAGTAACTGGCACATATCAGGCACTCAAGAAATGGTTGATGAACAAAGATGCCATTTTTCATCAACATGGTTTCCAGACTCTTGCTTCCCCTTCTTGTAACTCACTGGATGTTTTATAATCTCATTATGAATATGGGGTGATTAGAACTAAACATAATATTACACAGTAGTTCAGCCAGCAGTATTAGCCAACCCTCTGTGGTTCAATATTTTGGGAGCCACAATGCAAGGCTCATATCTAACATCAAATAAAATGGTTGGTTTTCTTTGGTTTGGCTCATGCCTTTTGGTAATCAATTTATGAAATTCATTTTTCAACTCTCTTGTTCCTTGCCTTTTTTTTTTTTGTCAGTTTGATACTTTTATTTTGGACCATTAGTAAACCCTTTTAATTTAGACCCATAATTCTATCTTGGATTCTGAAACTCTCATTCAGTATGTTATTGTTAATCTCAGTTCAGTACATGAGCATGTTAGGTAAGAATTTATTTTATGTATTAATCCAAGTTGTTAGAAAAAAACAACAACAAAAAACTAGGAATAAAATCTTGAAGGATGCCACTAAAAACTGTCTCTAGATTAACATTAATCAACTAATCCTCATTCTTGGGGTAAATTTTTTAACTTGTGGTTTCAGTCCATATTTATGAGGTATCCTGAAAAGCCCCACAGAATGATTTGTTGTGGTGTGTCATGATCTAAGTCTATCAAACAGTATTCAAGGTTAGTTTAACATGACTTGTTTTGGGTGAACACATGTATCCTTTCAAATTCATCTATTAAACTGTTTGGCAATTAACATCAAGCTACCAATAGAAGCTTTGGGGACCCACATCTTTCCATTTTCTCAAAGTCAGCATATTTTCTATCTTCTGGTGCCCCTCCTCCAGGGTTACCAATAGTGTGTTTCACCACACTTCATGAACTCTTCATTTTTTCATGAATTCTCTGCATCATGGCATGTGGGTTCCCCTAAAGCCCTAACTCACTTAATACAAATAGAGATTCTCTCACTCCTTCTTGAGTTACCTCTTTCCAACATTTCCCTACCCTTCCAGTTTTAAAATCAATCACCTTCATGGAAAGGAGAGGACAAAATTCAGAATTATCCAGCTGTGCATTTCCTTTGGTCATCAGATCAACACTGCAGTATTTGCCCCAGGCATTCCAGCTATTCTACCACAGTATCCTTGCTCCAGGCAAAGCAGGACAGTCCATTAGTGAGAGGTCTGGATGAACCAAACATTCTGATTCAGGTTACATTGGAGCAGCTTTCTCATTTGGTCCTGTTGTATAAGCTTTATTTAGAATTGCTCTATGTCTTTCTGAAGCTCAGCATCCCTAACACTGCATGAGCAGTTTCTTAGCATTCTTTTCTTTCAGTTGTTGGTTCATAAACCTTCCTTCCACCTTTCGTCCTGTCCTTTTAAAGAAAGGATCTATCCTATACTTTTTTCCAATTCCATCAGTCTGTATTACTATGAATCCAGCAAGCTTCATTCACATTTTCTCCTTGGCCTAACCTGGTAATTTATCAAACATGCATTAGGCATCTTCCTCCACACATTTTCCCAGCTGCTACAAATTTCACTTCCTGTAACTACTAGCACATGCTGAAAACTGTACTTATTTATACAAGCTGTGCAGAATTTCTCACCCTGCTTAGACAGGTCCCTGACCTAGGAATCTGAAAAAAAAAAAAAAATCATGTTCTAAACAACTTGTTCTAGGTCATTATTTTTCATCTAAACTTAGAGCCCCTCCTTGACCCGAAGCTGTGCTCCATATCCTATAAGCTCTCTATACTTTAACTGCAAACAAATTTGCAGACATCTGATCTTGAGATCAAACAAGTATAAGACTAATGTTAACAATACGGCAAAAGGAGTTTTCTTAATCCTCCCCAAAAAGCTAATGTACAGACTTTTTTTTTTTTGTATCCAAGATGGCATCTGGGGCCATACAGCGCCATGGACAAGGATAAAATAAGATAAACTGGGCTCAAGCCTGTATTACTTCTCCAGAGAAAACACCAATGCCATGATCAAGGCAAAGTCTCAAGGGATGAACATGTCTCAGCAAACCCTGGCTCCAGGATTTTACTTCCAAAGCAGGCAATTTATAAATAACTTCACCGGTCCATACTACGGTTAACTTTTCTTGATTTTCACTGAAAACAAAAAAATTTTCCACGATGTATTTATGTGAGGCCACTGCGGCCTTCCCCTGCTAGCCTCAGGATGAAGCCACCTAAAGATCGGGTGAGAAGAGAAGGAACAAGATGTGGAGACTGAGGCCCTGTGTCTGAAGCCTGCCATGCCCCTGTACCCTTCGCTAGATGAGTATCATGCCTTTTCATCATACAGGCCAAATGTCTTTGGCTGTAACAGTAATGGAAATTCTCTTCGACTTTTCTTTATTTCTGTTGCAGGTTGCCCACATACACATGTCATTCACGTCTGTAACACAAGCACAATACAATTAGTTAGGTGGACCATCCAAAGCTGTGCATATTTATTGTTCTTTAGTAGCTAAGTCATGTCCAACTGTGACCGCATGTACTGCAGCAGGCCAGGCCTCATGTCCTTCACTATCTCCCAGAGTTTGCTCAGATTCATGTCCATTGAGTTGGTGATGCTATCTAACCATCTCATTCTCTGTCACCCTCTTCTCTTGCCTTCAATCTTTCCCAGCATCAGGGTCTTCTCAAATGTGTAAGCTCTTCGCATCAGGTGGCCAAAGTATTGGAGCTTCAGCTTCAGCACCAGTCCTTCCAATGAATATTCAGGGTTGATTTCCTTTAGGATTGATTGGTTTGATCTCCTTGCAGTCCAAGGAACTCTAAAGTCTTCTCCAGCACTACATTTGAAGGCAAAAATTCTTCTGCACTCAGCCTTCTTTATGGTCCAACTCTCACATCCATACATGACTGCTAGAAAAACCATAGCTTTAACTATATGGACCTTAGTCAGCGAAGTGATGTCTCTGCTTTTTAATATGCTGTCTAGGTTTGTCATTGCTTTCCTTCAAAACAGTAAGTATCTTTTAATTTCATTGTTGCAGTCACAGTCCACAGTGATTTTGGAGCCTAAGAAAATAAAATCTGTCACTGTTTCCACTTTTTTCCCTTTTATTTGCCATGAAGTGATGGGACCAGACACATGATCTCCATCTTTTGAACACTGAGTTTTAAGCCAGCTTTTCCACTCTCCTCTTTACCTTCATCAAGAGGTTCTTTAGCTCCTCTTCACTTTTTGCCATTAGAGTGGTATCTAGATATCTGAGGTTGTAGATATTTCTCCCAGCAATCTTAATTCCAGCTTGTGATTTATCCAGCTTGGCATTTGGCATGATGTACTCTGAATAGAAGTTAAATAAACTGGGTGACAATATACAGCCTTGTCATACTCTTTTTCCAATTTTGAACCAGCCCATTCTTCCATGTAAGGTTCTAACTGTTGCTTCTTGATCTGCATACAGGTTTCTCAGGAGACAGGACAGGTAAGGGAGTCTGGTATTCCAATGTCATTAAGAATGTTCCACAGTTTGTTGGGATCCACACAGTCAAAGGCTTTCAGGTAGTCAATGAAGCAGATGTTTTTCTGGAATTCCCCTGCTTTCTCTATGATCCAGTGAATATTGGCAATTTGATCTTTGGTTCCTGTGACTTTTCTAAATCCAGCTTGTAGATCTGTAAGTTCTCGGTTCCCATACTGTTGAAGCCTAGCTTGAAGGATTTGGGGCATAACATAACTAACATGTGAAATGAGTGTAATTATATGGTGAAGTGAAGTGAAATGAAAGTCTCTCAGTTGTATATGACTCTTTGCGACCCCATGGACTACACAGTCCATGGAATTCTCCAGGCCAAAATACTGGAGTGGGTAGCCTTTCTATTCTTTAGGGGATCTTCCCAACTTGGTGATAGAACCCAGGTCTCCCACATTGCAGGTGGATTCTTTACCAGCTGAGCCATCAGGGAAGCCCAAGAATACTGGAGTGGGTAGCCTATCCCTTCTCCAGCAGATCTTCCCAACCCAGGAATTGAACCCAGGATCTCCAGCATTGCAGGCAGATTGTCTACCAGATGAGCTACCAGGAACTCCCCAACTGTATAGTAGTTTGTACATTCTTTGGCACTGCCCTTCTTTGGGATTGGAATGAAAACTGAATTTCTCCAGTCCTATGACCACTGCTGAGTTTTTCAAATTTGCTGACATATTGAATGCAGCACTTTAACAGCACCATCTTTTAGGATTTGAAATAGCTCAACTGGAATTCCATCCCCTCCACTAGTCTCGTTTGCCATAATGCTTCCTAAGGTCCATTTGACTTCAGACTGCAGAATTCCATGCTGTAGGTGAGTGAACACACCATCATGGTTATCCAAGTTATTAAGACATTTTCTGTATAGTTCTTCTGTATATTCTTGCCACCTCTTTTTAATTTCTTCTTCTGTTAGGTCCTTGCCATTTCTGTCCTTAACTGTGCCCATTTTTGCATGAAATAGTCCCTTGATCTCTCCAATTTTCTTGAAGAGATCTCTAGTCTTTACCATTCTATTGTTTTCCTCGATTTTTTTGCATTGTTCGCTTAAGAAGGCTTTCTTATCTCTCCTTGCTATTCTCTGGAACTTTGCATTCAGCTGGGTATATCTTTCCCTTTCTTCTTCGTTTTTTACACAGCTATGTGTAAAACCTCCTCAGACAACCACTTTACCTTCTTACATTTCTTTTTGTTTGAGATGGCTTTGGTTATCACCTCCTGTACAGTGTTACAAACCTCTGTCCATAGTTCTTCAGGCACTCTGTCTACCAGATCTAATACCTTGAATCTATTTGTTTAGACTAATCCAGTGCATAATCACAAAGGATTTTGTTTAGGTCATATCAGAATGGCCTAGTAGTTTTTCCTAGTTTCTTTAATTTGGTGCTGAATTTTGCAATGGAGAGCTGATGATCTGAGCCACAGTAAGCTCCAGGTCTTGTTTTTGCTGACTGTATAGAGCTTCTCCATCTTCAGCTGCATAGAATATAATCAATCTGACTTCGGTATTGACCATTTGGTGATGTCCATGCACAGAGTCATTTCTTCAGCTGTGGATATAGGGTGTTTGCTATGATCAATGTGTTCTCTTGAAAAAACTGTTAACCTTTGTCCTGCTAACCTTTGTCCTGCTAAATTTTTCACGCCAAGGCCAAACTTGCCTTTGGTATTACTCCAGGTTATCTCTTGACTTCCGACATTTGCATTCCAATCCCCTATGATGAAAAGAACATCTTTTTCTGGTGTTAGTTCTAGAATGTCTTGTAGGTCTTCATTGAAGACCTATTCAACTTCAGCTTCTTTGGCATTAGTGGTTGAGACATGGACTTGGATTACTATGATGTTGAATGGCTTGCCTTGGAAACGAATGGAGATTATTCTGTTGTTTTTGAAATTGTCACTAAGTACTATATTTTAGACTCTTGTTAACTATGAGGGCTATTTCGTTTCTTCTAAGGGATTATTGCCCACAGTAGTACATATACAATGGTCATCTGAATTAAATTCACCTGTTTTCATCCGTTTGATTTCACTGCTTCCTAAAATGTCAATGTTCACTCTTTCTATCTTCTGCTTGACCACGTCCAATTTACCTTGATTCATGGACCTAACATTCCAGGTTCCTATGTAATATTGTTCTTTAGAGCACTGGACTTTACTTTTACCACCAGACATATCCACAACTGAGCATCATTTCTGCCTTGGCCCAACTGCTTCACTGTTTCTGGAGCTATTAGTAATTGCCTTCGGCTCCTTCCGAGTAGCATATTGGACACCTTCCAACCTGGGGGGCTCTTCTTCCAGTGTCACATCTTTTTGCCTTTTCATACTTTTCATACAGTATGGAAGAATTCTGGATTGGTTTTCCATCCCCTTCTCCAGTGGACCGTGTTTTGTGAGAACTCTCCACTGTGACCTGTCCATCTTGGGTGGCTCTGCACAGCATGGCTCATAGATTCATTGGGTTCCTTAAGCCCCTTCACCACAACAAAGCGGTGATCCATGAAGAGGAAGTCACGCAAACCTCATATAATACCAAGTCTTCAGAATTGGGCTTGGGGACTGTCTTTTACAGGTTATGTCTTTCGATCAACTGCTTCTGTAAATGACTGATCACCTTCTTTCCCTGTTTTGGTTGGTTGTTTTGTTTTCCCTAAGTTTCTTCTCAGAAAGTAACTTCCACTTCAATCCTAATGGTATCACACAGTTACCTCCATTTACCACCCACAAGGGGCTGAGCTAAATGTTTCTTAAGGTCCTTCCCAGCAGTAAAATTTATGACTCTATATAAAAACCAGTTTCACTATCTTCTAGAGATTACACATAAATGCTTTTCTTTTATCTGAGCTCATGTCAGGCGGGACCTCCTCTAAGTCTAAAAGCAAAACCATTTTTTTTTAGGATCCTTTTAGAACAAATAGAAACAAAACAAGTGTCTGGAAGAGGAGTCTGTTTTCTGTAAGAACAAAAACATGGAATATTTGTGCCCTTTCATATATAATTTTTACTGTTGGGAAAATTATTTCATACTGTCGACTTCTCACAAAAAGAGATTCTAATAAGCATTTGGAGTAACATACATGCTGGTTCACATTAAGAGTAAAATAATAAACTCTCCAGTGAGTGAGATCTTGTTTGTTCATCTTACTCTAAAATCACGTATCTTTTAGTGGGCCTGAATCCCCCTGGTGAAATGAATCAATAATCCGATACCTAATCCAGTACTTTGGCCACCTCATGCAAAGAGTTGGCTCTTTGGAAAAGACTCTGATGCTGGGAGGGATTGGGGGCAGAAGGTGAAGGGGACAACAGAGGATGAGATTGCTGGATGGCACATCACTGACTCGAGGGACGTGAGTCTGAGTGAACTCCGGGAGATGGTGATGGACAGGGAGGCCTGGCGTGCTACGATTCATGGGGTCGCAAAGAGTCGGACACGACTGAGTGACTGAACTGAACCGAACTGAATCCTACATTGAAGGAAATTTGGAAATACCTTTTTCCACACCTGGCAAAATCTCGGAGCTTCAGAACAGAGCAGTACCGTGCATGCTCTTTTAAGGAGATGGCTTTTTTAGTCAACAGGAGGAGAAATAAAACGTGGGTAGCATGTGTCTCCCCCTGGTTTGGACTGTCACCAACGCAGAGGCTGCTGGGTGGTTGAGGCTGATGCTCTCTGACAGTGGCAGCATACTGCCGGCTTAGGACTAGGGTGATATAATTCAGGAAAAACCTCTATAACCCTCATTATCTGCCCCTGTGCCCGCATGATGCTGCCTCTGCTCCCTTCAGAATAAGGGAGGAATTATCAGATATAATTCTACTAATTATAGCTTGGTAGAAAAGTTGGATGGGTCCAGAGCCCATGCCCCAAAGGAATAACAACATGAAGTAAAGATTGGAGGGCTTTTTTGGTGGTGCTTGAAGATAATTATAGGTATAGAAACCAATTCCAGAGAGACAAAATAATTTAGCCAAGCCCAGACTGTTTTCATAATGCAGTACAGCTACCTTTTAACATGAAACACTGGTTTTCCCCGAGGGGGCGAAATTCTCATAATGTCAGTCTCCTGGACGAGAGGCTCTGACTTAAAGCACCAGGCAGCAAGTGGGAACTCAAAAGCTCTACGTGCATGCCCGTTGCCATTTTCCATCCTTTTGCCAAGCAGCCAGGATGCCATCTCACTTATTTTGCTGCAGGTCCTCCAGCCAGCAAACAGTAAAGATATCAGACCCCTGCAGTATGTCCTGCAGTTTACAAACATGATGTTACCTGTAAACTGATTCACATGATAAAAATTAGAAAAAGTGGAGATCGTGAATAATGATACTGACTCATCCTCAAGCCCTGGAACATTTAATGGGCAATCAGCTAATATCAAAGAATGTAGTCCTTCTCTTTAGAATATTATGACCCAGAATAATTACTCTATTAAGCATTCTGAAGCAGAGTCACTTTAACACTACAGAAAGATTTACAAGTTCATTTTAAATGGCCTTTGTAATGGGCTGGGAGTGGGCAATAAAGCTCCATGAGGGGATTTGCCACTGGTTGGCAATAATAGGCTCTAGATTTTTATTTTGCAATTTAAGATTCCTCTGATTTTTTTTGGATTCAGAGGAACAGCCCAAGTTATAGGTAGCCATTATCTGGGTGCACCATTTGAAAATCCACACCCTAAAAAATGGGCTCAGAGCAGTGGTTCAAATCTATGGCAAACTAACAGAAAAGCAAGAATCCAGGCAGAAGACTATATACATGAGGAATAACATAATTCAGTGTTTCACAAAGTGTGAGATGTGTTCATGATAACTTTAATCAATGGGGAAGACGGTTTTTCAGTATTAAATGAATATAAGACACAGACTTAAATACCAATGAAGTACAGGATGAGAAAGCTATTCTCTTTTCAATCCATCAACCCATTTCATTTAACTTTATTTAAATTTGATGCTTCTCTTTAGCACTTCTCTAAAACTTGCTACCTTCTCATTTCATCAAAAAGACAGCAGCCATCAGGTATCAACTTATAATTTAATGATACTGTTTTGTCTTTATTGGATGTGTTTTACGATGGCTTTACTTTTATGAAAACTATGATTGTTGTTCTGTTTATGATAGTAATACAACATTTCAACTTAAAATAAATATACTTAATTTTTTTGAGTGAGTTCTATTTGGGGAAAAAACTATGCAAAAAAACAACGCAGGTTGTATGTGGATTTGACAAAAGTAGTGAAAATCGTAGAAATGCTACCATGCTCACTGGCCTCTATCCACTGGAAGCCAAAGCTTCCCTCCTTTCATTATCGTGACACCAAAAATGTCTCCAGATGATCCCAAATGTCCCCCCGGAGGCAGAATTGCTATGGGTGGGAAATCACTGATTAGGGCAATAAGGTTTTTGAATAATTGTTTTAGTTAGAAGGCAGATAAGGAATAATGTGAGCTTTGTGGAAGTGACAAGGTGAAGAATTCTGGGGGTTGAAAGCCATCAATCAAACTGGTACAGGAAGTCAGAGAATGTTGGGTAGGTATGTTGTAATAAAGAAAGCGATTTCCTGTGAGGGTTTCTCCTATCCACTGGCTCATTCAAATATATTAAAATCAGCCATCCTACTTCTAATAAAGGACTCCAGATCTGAATCCCCCAAACACAGTTGCTGATGGCCTTTGCCTTTGCAATTTATTTCTCCATCCAACCAGTCAGTAGAAGAGTATGTGAACCTTCAGGGGTAAAACACAAGCCTGAGCCTGCCAGTCTGACAGGCTCAGTAGGCTAAACCGGCCTGACTTTTTTTATGAGTTGTTTGGCAGCCTGTGTGTTTAATTTCATTCTTTTATTTTATGTTTTGGGTGCATATGCCTAGAGGCCTTTGAACAATTGCCTCTTTTTTAATAAAGCTAATAAATGCCCATAGGAAATTTACCTATATCTAAACTGACATAACAAAGCTGATACATCAGAGGGGTCAGGCATGAGAGATTCCAACAATTTATATAAACGGAGGAAGCTGGCATGAATTTGGACTGCCTGGAGTTATTACTCAGGCTCTGGCAGTCTTCCAGGCTATTCGTAATTTTAAATAAATTCTGATCTTGGTGATGTATACTTATTGATCAAGTTTTCAGAAAGTCATCACCATGTACTCTTTGACTACATATCGATCTAAAATCTCCACAGTTCCTGAGAGAGGTCTGGCATTACATAAGCTATTATCTGTACCACAATTCATCCTTCTATTTGAATCAAGCCTGTGGATAAGTGACTCATTCTTTCCACTTACCATGGAAAGAGACCTGGATGGTATATGGAAAACATGATCCTTAGGTTCTATATCTCAATTCGCCACTAATTTTCTTCTCTTATTTCAGATAAGCCTGGTGGGCTGCAGTCCATGGCGTCACAAAAGAGTCAGACACAATTTAGCAACTAAACAACAATGATGTCCACATCCTAATTCCTAGAACCCATCTGTTAGGTTGTGTGGTAAAATGGAATTAAGGTTGCTAATCAGCTGACCTTAAAACAAGGGTATTATCCTGGACTAGCTAGAGGAGACCAATGTAATCACAAGAGTCCCTTAAATGTGGATATGAAAGACAAAAGACTTAGTGTCTGAATGATACAATGTGAGAAAGAATTAACCCTCCTTTGCTGGCTTAGAAAACAGGAGGAGGCCACAAGACAAGGAACACAGGCAGCATCGAGAAACTAGAAGGGACAAGGAAATACCTTTGTCCCAAGAGACTACAGAAAGGAATGTAGTCCTGCCCACATCCCGATTTGTAGCCCTTATTCTTGTTCTTATCCTTATTCTTGTAACCTGCAAAACTGTAAGATAATAACCTTATGTCGTTTTAAGCCACTTGTGCTTATTTGTTCGGAGAAGGTGATAGCACCCCACTCCAGTGTTCTTGCCTGGAGAATCCCAGGGACGGGGGAGCCTGGTGGGCTGCCGTCTATGGGGTCACACAGAGTCGGACATGACTGAAGAGACTTAGCAGCAGCAGCAGCAGCTCATTTGTTACAGCAGCTTTAGGAAACTAATACAGTGATGTTACTTCTGAAAACAGTAATTAACTACACAGACATTAAAAAAATGATTTGTGACAGTTCTCTGACTTCCTAACACTTAAGAAAGAATGAATTAGAATGACATCAGAAGCAACCTTTTCAGGACCTGGAGTCTACCCTGTCCTCAATGGTTCCACCTGGCAAATCCACTTCCCCTCCATACTCCCTTTAAGTTCAGGCTCCCTCTGTTCCTCGGTACCTCCAGCCTCAATCATTCACACATTCCCAATCATTCTTTGACCCAAGAAAAAGTGAAACACATTTCTAGAATATAAAACGGAATTTAGCAAGCATTTAACATTTATTTTACTGTAAACTCTCTCGTTTATCATGTTCCCCATGGATTCCTCTCTCCTATATGTTTCTACCCCTAGTAATCAAGTTCTATAATAAAAATATGTTTCAGAATCCTCAGGAGTTCTTTATTACCAACAACGCTGTGTAGTTTAATAACTTTACTCAGTCACTTGGCAAACTTCGAACGTATACATGGTGCTGGGTGGAAGCACAGACAAATCTCAAAGTTCACAATTTAATATGACATAAAATAGGAGGAACATTCGTTTACTCTACAGATATTTACTGAACATGTAGCTTACATCGGACATACACTTAACTCGAGTGCAAGGCAGAAACAAGCGTTCTAGAAAAGAGCTACAAACAACAGTGAGAGTGAAAAGACAGTTCTCAAAGTGACAGTGAAACAAATCAGGCCACTGCTCCAAAACCCAGGCACCTACTATTCCAAACGCAGACAAGAAAGAGAAATTAAAACAGAGAAAGGAGAACCTACCTCACGGTCAAAAGATACAAAGCAAATTCCAAACACTGAAACTCAAGTATTTTGTATGTCAAGTATGTCTCATACACCTTAAATCAGTACCCATTTTCCCACATTCTGTGTACCACCACTTACTTTTTTATCCTGGCCCACAGATGATTAAAGAGAGAAAATTGGAAGAAACTGCTAAGACAGTCACACCGATAACAAAAATAAATAGCATGTTAGTTTGGCAAGAGCAGAAGGAACAGAAAGACAATCAAAAGCAAACACTCTTAATCTCCCAATTTATCCCTCCCCCTCTTACCCTGGTCAACGTTAAGTTTGTTTTCTACATCTATAACTCCATTTCTGTTTTGTAGACAAGTTCATTTGTACCCTTTCCACACTATTAAGTATAAAATAGATAATTAATAAGGACCTACTGTATGCACACTCTGTAATGGCCTATATGGAAAAATAATTTCAAAAGGAATGGAGATATATATATATATATAATAAATAGCTTATATATATGTAATTATATATATAATATATCAGAGAAGGCAATGGCACCCCACTCCAGTACTCTTGCCTGGAAAATCCCATGAATGGAGGAGCCTGGTAGGCTGCAGTCCATGGGGTCGCGAAGTCAGACATGACTGAGCGACTTAACTTTCACCTTTTGCTTTCATGCATTGGAGAAGGAAATGGCAACCCACTCCAGTGTTCTTGCCTGGAGAATCCCACGGATGGGGGAGCCTGGTGGGCTGCCGTCTATGGGGTTGCACAGAGTCAGACACGACTGAAGTGACTTAGCAATAGCAATATAATATATACAATTACTACATTATTATAAAATTAATATATATTAATTATATTTCTATGATTATATTAAAATTTATATTGTTTTATATATAATTAATATATGTAAAATAATATATATCAATATATAATAGATTGTATATATATAATATATAACTGATTCACTTTGTTGTATACCTGAAACTAGCACAATATTTTAAACCAACTAGACTCCAATAATTATTTTTAATTTTGTAATTAACTATAATGGAAATTAATCTGAAAAAATATGTATAACTGAATCACTTTGCTGTACACCTAAAACTCACAATATTATAAATCAACTATACTTCAATAAAAAATATATATATATAAGTAAACAAAAGTAAATGTTCTCAGAGTGGGGGCAATTATGTTATAGGCATACAGCCTGCACCAGGGAATAAACCCTAACACCATCCCATTCATATGTACCACACAGTGACTGGGTTTCCAGTGATTCTAAGCAAATGTTCAAATTCTGTTCTGCATATTCTACTTAGGAAAGCAAGGAAGTAGGCAACCACTTTTACCAAAACTACATCAGAATTTGTTAAAATCTTTTTCTAATCCAAACAAATGTTGTTTATTTGAAAACAATAATTACTATAACCTTTTAGAAAATCTCACCAAGAATAAAAATACAATTGAAACATCATTAGAAAAGAGGTAGGGTCACAAATACCAACTGAGAAGAGAGTAAATGTTAGAACATATGTCAAATTTTACAATAGTATATTTGAAAGACTGTATGATATGAATGATTTTCTAAGAAAATGTGAATTATACAAAAAATCATAAAGTAGAAAACTGAGTAAGTTTATAAAACAGTATATTGAAATGTTAAAATCTTTTAAGTTGCTGGGCTTTTTTCAGGAAAACGTTTCAGTGTTCCATGTACAGTGAGCCCATGGGTCACGGAGAGCTAAGCAGAATGGGCAGTGGGTCCATGCAAATGGATAAAGAAGATTTATTCCAGCACTAAAACATATTAAATATGTCACTGTGTCAGAAGCCAGGCAACAAAGATACCCAGAATATCACTGTCTGCTATTAGAAAAATCATAGTTCAGGGAAAAAGATTCAAGTAATCATCTTGGGCTGGGAGCTCATTTGCAAATGTCATGTTGAAAATATAACTCTATTATGAAAAAACTGTTTAAGTTCATCACTAATGCCTGACATTTCAGGATGGTCCTTGCTCTGTTTTTACTAATCACACTCAGGGTAGCTCTGATTTTCATAGTCCCTCTGATGATTAGAATGCTGAACTTTACTGAAAAGTTCCTGGGAAAAGCTCTAAAACTTGATTTTCTAGGTAATCTTAGCAAGTCAACTAACAGAGCTCTTCAGCTCTTTCCCATCATATAAATCTAAGGCACTGAAGCAGCCTATGCTTTATGAAGATCAAATAAAGCCATAAATAATATCAGTGCATTCTGGAAAGAGAAGTTGATGTGGAATCTCGGAATGGGGGAATCCACCTTTCTGCTTCAAAATGAGTCAGAAATATGCATTTGCCTTGGTGACCCAGCTTCTACCAGAAACTGCTCAAACTCCAGTATGCAAAAAGCCAACATTTCACATCACATATTCTGCCTCTGCCAGAGGAAAACAAACATCAGCTGACAGATCCAGACACATGTCTAGTATCACTAATTCTCCCCATCCCCATACACAAAGAGAGAAGGAGCAAATTTTTTAATCATTCTTCTCCCTTAGCGTCATCCCAACCTTAATTAAGAACTACATAGCAAACAATAGAAATGGCTACTATGTATAGATCATTTATTCTGTTCTAGGCATTTTTGAAAGGATTATCTCATTTAATTGTCACAACATCTCTGCTGCTGCTGCTGCTGCTGCTAAGTCGCTTTAGTCGTGTCCAACTCTGTGCGAGCCCATAGACGGTAGCCCACCAGGCTCCCCCATCCCTGGGACTCTCCAGGCAAGAACACTGGAGTGGGTTGCCACTCTATTCTGTCAATATTATTGTATCCATTTGCAGATGAGGACACTGTGACTTGGAGGAGTTGAATAGCTTGCTTAAGGCCACACAGGCCAAAAATGGAAGAGTCATACAACAATATGCCAGAGGCCACCCTCCTAACCACTATAATATTAGTGAATGTGAACGTTTTGGAAGCTGTACAATAGCCTGTTACAATTTATAAACATAGGCAACTAGCAACAATTTAAACATTTATCTCCATCTTTGCTAGAATATTTATATGCTCTAAGAGTCTCTACATGCTCTAAAGTGATTAATCTAAAGATTAATCACTTTAAAAATTTTGCTGAAAGAAGGGAAAAGGTGCTGAAACCAAAAACAAAATTGTATAATAGGAAAAACATGCAAACTAATCATCCACAAGCTCTTTCTGCCCTCAAAATTGACCCAATTTTTTTAAAGAGGAACTCTTTCCCATTCCCTTAAAATCTGTACTGTCTCATTGTTTTTCTTGTACATTTCACCCAAGGCCTTGTGTCACTTCAGTTGATAAGCACTGTTAGGGTTTGTGCCATGCCACATGCCCAAGGTAATGCTGAAGGACTTGTTGGAAATATATATATACACACACATACTGTTTTGAGCCCTAATTAATTGGAAAGGTTTTACCTTTAAAAGAAGCAAGTATTTAGTGGAAATAGCACAAGCCCTAAAAATCAAACATTGTGTCTAGAGTTGTTGTTCAGACGCTGTTGTGTCTGACTCTTTTGAGACCCCAAGGACTGTAGACTGCCAGGTCCCTCTGTCCATGGGATTGCCCAGGCAAGCGCATTGCCACCACTCAAAAGACAGCACACCTTGGGGAAAATTTGTCACCAGCTTCTTTAGACTCAGCTTCCTCCTCTTTAGACTCAACTTCCTCCTCTACAGAATGGGAAGGATAATAATCCCCTCATTACCTTCCACACTTGTAATAAAGATCCAATCAGTGCAATGTGAACCATGTCTATAAAATATAAGGTATAACTACCTATACAATGTAAGATAGTACTATAATGATGATATACTGAAAAGTATAAGAAGTAAAAATGGGGTGAAAATGTACCAAGAGAGTCATAAGCAATTATAACACATCTCTCCTGGGAAAGTGAAATATTAGTGATAGCCATAAACTATTAGTCTGTAGAATCATATCTACTACTCAATCTTACATGTAACAACCTTTTAGGACTACCCTGGTGGTCCAGCAGTTAGGACTCTGTGCTTCCAGATGCCATGGACTGTATTCTGGTCCATGGAATTTTCCAGGCAAGAATACTGGAATGGGTTGCTTGGGATACAGGATGCTTGGGGCTGGTGCACGGGGATGATCCAGAGAGATGATATGGGGTGGGAGGTGGGAGGGGGATTCAGGATTGGGAGCTAATATACACCCATGGTGGATTCATGTCAATGTATGGCAAAACCAATATGGTATTGTAAAGTAAAATAAAGTAAAAATAAAATTAAAAAACAAACAAACAAAAAAAAGAATACTGGAGTAGGTTGCCATTTCCTACTCCAGGGGATCTTCCCAACCCAGGGATTAAACCCTCATCTTCTGCATCTCCTGCCCTGGCGAGTGGATTCATGAATGGATACATGTATTGCTGAGTCCCTTTACAGTTCATCTGAAACTATCATAACATTGTTAATCGGCTGTACTCCAACACAAAATAAAAAAGTTTTGAAAAAAGACTGCACTTCCACTGCACGGTAGGCATTTTCGATCTCCGATCAGGGAAGATCCTGCAAGCCCTGCAGTGCAGCCGAAAAAAGGTTTGTAGACTTCTGGTTTCCCGAGTCACATCTTTCATGTAACATCCTCTCACACGTTGAGAGACAGCCTTCAAGTTCTCCTAAGTCTTGTCTTCTCTTGGTTGAATATCTAGAGCTTTCCCAATTATTCCACATGGGATAGAATCCACAAGACCTTTATCATCTTTGTCTTTTCACTGAGTTTTGTCAGTGCCCTACTTACAGTGAATATAATGTTCCAGACACAGTCAGAAGAACATAGGAATTACTGCCAACTTTGATCTAGGTTATATACTTTCATAAAATGCAAACTTTCATTGCTTTTTGTTGGAATGAACTGAACATCCCAGGTGTCTTCATCATATGTATTTGCCTAACAACACTTGCAAAACCCTTTTTTTAATCCTAAATACAGGATGTCACTTTTATCCACCTGAAATATGATTTTTTTGAGTTCTACTTATCTTTCCAAGCTGATGAAGTCATTTTGAATGATGATTCTCATCCATCATATTATCTTTCTCTCCCAGGTTCTGTCATCCACAAATTTGATAAGCATAACTTTTATGTCTTTATACAAATCATGGGTAAAAAAAAAAATCCAAGACAGATTTTGAACAAATTTAACTAGATTTAAACCTCTGTTTAAAAAGTGTCTAAATACTGCTTTCCAGGTGGAAAAGTCACTCATTAGATAAAACTCTTTGGGAATGGATATGAACTAGCCATGAATCTCCCTCCTTATGTTCCTGGTATATTTCTAGAACTGGGCTGAACTTCCACATGTCTGACAGGTTTTCCCATTTTCATAATACAGACACCATTTTCTCATGTTTGATCTTTTAGATCTTCTTCATTTTTCCATGATTTAAAAATAATTGCCCAAAACAAAAATCCACTATTACATGCACTGGGTCCTTTAGTGGCCTGGGATCATGCCATCCATCAAAAAACTTGAGGTTTTGTTTTTTAATAGTCAGAGACTACCCAATGAGTGAGACTATTCATCTCATGTTTCAATCACATATCACATACTTGTGCTCTCATCTGCCCAGTCCAAGTACTATTCTCCTTGAGGAAGCAAAATCAGAATTGAATTTGAACAGTCTCTGCCTTCTCCCTTCTATTTGCATCACACCATCTACAACTAGCAAAAAATTCTTGATCATCCTTTTATTATTAAAACTCTAAACGCACCCCTTTGTTGTCTTTTCATTTTTCATAAACCTCGTGAGGGTTTTTGTATTTGTCATATTTTCCTCTTTTCCACCTATATCTGCTCCTTTAAAATCTACATTCAAAGAACTGATATTCACCCACACTTTCCACAACTGAGCATTCCAAATTTCATCCCAAGAGCCCCCTTCCCTCTTGAACTTTCTTCCCTTTCACAGTCACCTTTCTCTTGTAAAACAATTACCTGCTTGACATCATGCCTGAGCTTTTTTCCTTACTAGAGAATACTATCAAAGGGTCACAGAATTCAGGAAAAGAATTAATAGCAGTAATATAAAAGTAAGTTCAAATATTATTATAAGTTATTATCAACTATAAATCCACTGGCACTTAATTAAGAAGGAGAATAAAAGGATCATAAGTATATGTACATATTAATGTAGAAGGTATCACCCTAGGAAAATCCTAATGGCCAAATAAACAACCTCAGCATCCAGAAAGAATCTATCAAATTGAAATCATATTCAAAGTGAAATGGTAATATATATGTCCTTCACCCTGTAGGGATTACTGTGGTAAATGAGACAGAAAAAGAAAAACCTTTCCTAATGGAATTTATATTCTAAAGAAAAGATAGCAAGAATAAGTAAATAAATAAACCATCAAATGAAACAGATTGAGAATAAAGATAGTACTCTTTTAGATAACCAGTCAAGGAAGACCTTCCAGAAAACTGATATTTGAATTAGAACCTAAAGCATGAGAACGGTCTAGTTATACAAAGATCTAGGGAAAAAAGCAATTCAGGGAAAGGAACAATCTTGGGCAACATCCCAAAGATGTTCAAAAGGAACAAGAGGCATCAGTCAAAGTAAACCTGTTCAGAAAATTAAGTGAAAATTCCGGAATTCAAAATATTAGAAATACCTGTAAGTAAGCCTCAAAATATACCAAGGAAGTTATTATAAAATAAAAGCACAGTGAAAGAAATATTTGAGAATTATGTTACATCAGAATCATCAATATATACATTATCTATAACAACTTGCAAAAAAAAAAAAAACTATAGCAACTTGCATACCAATGAATATGTTATTCACACATGACTCTACAACTTCAAATCTATCTTTGATAATTACATGTTTAATAGTTGGGTTGATAGATCATTGGACCGACTCAAACACCAGTTTTCTCTGCTGCTGCTCCAGAGTTGCTGAGAACTGCTGTCTGACAGGTGAAAATATGTATCTGTTATCTTTCCCTCTGTCCTGTCTTCTCAAGAGAATTATCTGCTGGTGACACTCAAGTCCTGGCCATTTGCAGAAATGATCAAGAAAATAAGTAGAGCAGGGAGTTGGAGAAAGTCCAGAAAGGTAAAATTGATTTATACAAAATAGGCCATGGAATTATCCTCAAAAGTAAAGCGAAAAATCTAAGAGCCTCGAGGAGCCAGTGGGGAAGGAAGGGACAGAGAATGAGGATAAGGCAACACTGGGTAGAGCTTTATGAAAGAGAAAAGAGAGATGTGTGGTAACAGCTGCCATGATAAGTGACACAACGGAGGAGAAACACTAAAATTGACTTGCAAGAAGTTTTATTATATATTATATGATATAATTGCTTCCTTTCTGCATTTGCAAGAGACCTTCAGGATAAGCTTGCATTACTTGCCAAGGTTTTAGGGAATAAGTTTGAGAATGATAGCCCATTTTGATGCAATTGTACATGCATGTTGGATGTTCGAATACAAATTCATGAATCGCAACCTCGGTTGGGTCCCAGATAACTGTTGCTTGAAAACATTTCACTTTTCTCCCAACAGATTCTCTTTTCTATCTTCCAAAATGTGTTTTTCAAGCCTTTTCCCTTTTTTCCACATTTCTGACCCTACTAATGACTATTTTGATGATTAATTCACTGAAATAATTGAGAATATCAGAATCACTCACCTTCTAGCCCCTCATCCCCTTCCTTCATCCATCATTTCCTCCTCCTTGCTGACCTTAGAGGAAACAGGGGCCAACCCCTTTCTGAGCTAACTCCACACTCTGTATGGCAGCCCTAGCTTTCCTGGCTCACCCAGGATAAGGTGCCATCAGCCAATCCATTTTTCTTTTCCATATTCTCTCTCTGAGGCAGATCCTCCTTTTCCTACTTCTTCACAAAATGGAAGTAACTCCTTAGCCCAACAGTTCCATTGCTGGAAACATATCTTTGAGCAACCATCATACAATATACAAACGTATAATCCACATACCCTTTTTTCCAGAGCTTCTCCCCAAAACTATTACCAAGCACACAGCTGTTATCTCTGAGGGACTTTAACATCTCTCATTTTATTTGATGGTATTTGAATTTTCACATCCAGGATTTATTGCTTCTTTTAGAAAAACAATATGGATTTTTTGAGTAGCAACAACTCTTCACCGGCGTCAATTAGCCATCCAATGCTACAGACACTACTTTTGAGATGATGTTCAAATCTAACCATTCCCTCACATTGTCCTCACCCCTGTCAATTCTCTGAGTGTCAGGTATTAACATAATAGCCCAGGAACTCACTGCTTGATTGAGTTTCCTGACTCTATTTCCACCCTTTGCAATTCTCCTTCCACAGAGCTATCTCTTCTAACATTCTAACTGGGCCATGTCACTGTTTAGGCTCAAATACCTTCACTGGTTTCCCATTACCTCCTAACTAAAACAGAGACTTCTTACAAGGTATATAAAGCCTTGAAAATATACCCCAAACATCTTTCATCTCCATTTATCTCCTTTTATAATACTTCATGGGTAGCAAGACTAGAGCTCACCTTTGAACATGAGCTTCCACCACTTAATCGCTTGCTAGAGTTTCTTCCTAATCTAGAGCTCCCTTCCTCTTCACTTCTGACTACATCCAAATCCTACTCATCCAAATCACACCCATCACCCTGTGAAGCTACACTCAGGCCACCCACTCATTAGAATCAGTCACTGCTTCTTTGTTCTCCAATGGCATCCTGTCTCCAACACTGAATTTATCATACTGTATAGCATACTTAGGTTTAAGCCTTACTTCCCTCAAGACTGTGAGCTTTTTGAAACCAGAACTAAGTTTATTTATGTGTGCATTCTTTTCACATAAATAATATGTGGCATATACTAGTTGCTGAATCAATGTTTATTCTGATGAGCTTGATACAATCACTTATATCAGCATCAAAGTTAGTTATCTGATATTGTTAGTATTGTTTTCTATTTTGACTGCTTTAATTTCTAAGCTTTACATAAAAATATTACAATTAAAAGTTTAAGTGCATTTTTGAGTTTTATTCTTAATTTGAAAGGAAAAGGAGCAGAATTTATGAACATTTTACTCATAAATTTGACTCTAGTTGCCTTTTGTTGAGTATCTACTGATACTCAACAGTATAGCCAGGTACTGATTTAGCATCATGCATTCATTATATCATTTCATGTGCTAAAGAAACCTGTGGAGTACAGTAAATACAATTTTATATCCATTTACATTTAAAGAAACTGAGTCTCAGAAAAGTAATCAGTCCCAAATCATAGGGCTGGCTACGTGGAAATGTCAGGCATCAAACCAAAGTAATCTGATACTGGTACCCATACTCTCTCAACTCTGTCCCACTGTAACCTCATCAACTGCTTTAAAGGGAGAATTATGATGGCTGGGTGGAGACTCCACAAAAGAAAGTAGACTGGAATGGGCTGACATCACAGGCTGTGCCCGAGAATGTCCCAAGAAAAAATATCTCTTATTGATTAGAAAAACAGAGTAAAGGCAGGGGGAAATTTGGGGGACAGCCATTGTGTACCCAGGTGTTTGGTAATACAAGAAATCCCTTGTCCTTTCCAGATTCATGGTTTGGAACACTAGGTGTGATGAAATCTGCTCCTTCTTCTCTAAGATCCCCTGGTTTAAGCTCCAGCCACCTCTCCTATCCCTTTCCTTGAGAAAAAAAACTCAAAAACCACCCTGAAAATGCCATTGAAGCCTATACTCAGCTTGGTCTTTTTTATCCTTGTACTAAACTGCAGATCAAAGGAGGGATTAGGAAGACAAATAAAATTTAAATCTTAATGTAAAATTAGTGTGATTATTTTGTGAGTCTCTCAACAAGGCAATCAGGTTTGTAATGTTTTTCCATCCTTGTTTGAAAATGTCCTTGGGCTAGATAGGAGATGTCTTCAGACTAACACTCTAGAGATAACAAATAGAGAGAGAAGAACTATCTGGGAGCAAACATTTATAAAACATTTGCGATCACTTGCTCTGTGTTCACTGAGCTTTCATTTACAGGCAGGCTATTTTGTTGTGCATAAGCCAGGAAAATGTTATGTTTTATTTCACATACTGTAAGCCTAAGACTCTGCTCTATATCCAAAATCTACAGTGATTACTTTTGTTTCTTTTCTTTAAATTTCTCCTCAGAAGTCTTGCCCCCTTCTTAAATGGGGCCGGGGTTGGGGGTGCCTGAAGATTCAACCGAGAAAAGTCCCTCTGAACACAAAGCCAAATACGTCTACCGAAGGAGAATTACCCCACTTCTCCTTATTCGTGTTCTGCCCTTACGTCTTATATGTCTCATTAGATCATAAGCCCATAAGGGAGAATTCGTGCTTTCAAGATCCATTAGGCAAGTAGTATATTACACATTCAAAAAAAAAAAAAAATGCTTATCTTTAGAAATATGCAATCTTGTAAAATTATAAAAGTCATGGAGGGAAAAGTACTGATATTTCTTGTTAAAATTATCTGCAGTTTCATATCTAAAAGAGATCAAAGTGCTTTATTCCTAATATTAACCTCCAGAAAACCTCACAGGTTAATGGAAGGAACCTTGGCTGGGAGTCAGAAAACCAGGTTCTAATCCTAATGCTTCTAACAATACATCCTATGAAACTGGACCAGTTACTTTACCGGTTTGTGGGAGTCCATGTAACAGGCATACTAAATCCTTCGCACCACCTCACAGGGATTTCTACGCAAGAAATGAAATGTTAAAGTGCACTCATTAGCTTGAAACAGTAATTGGTTGAGATGGTGGTTGTTATCGTTATGCCATTTGCTTTTTAGTTCACCATGGTGAAACAACACACACATTTCCCTTTGCTCCCTAAAAGGGAAGCAAAATATGAATAATACTGTTTAACAGATACAAATCCACAAAGCACAAACAGGAGACGAGAAATAATTAACATGTTTGGAAAAGGTAAGATGAATCAAAGAACAAGAGTGAGGAGAAAGCTGAGTGCCATGTGGCTAGAGACAGAATCAATTCATACCCTCAAACTAGGAAATGCTCAGAAGTTAGAGGCATCAGTTCAGGAGGTGTGAGTGAGGTGGGGACTCTACTAAGGGAGTTGAATATGATATCAATTATATGTGGAATCTTAAAAAATTGATATAAAAACATTTTAATGATACAAAATACTTACAAAACAGAGAGACTCAGATATAGGAAACAAACTTATGGTTACCAAAAGGGAAAATGAGGGGAAGGATAAATCAGGATTTGGGGATTAACAGATACACACTATTACATATAAAATAGACAAATAACAAGGACCTATTGTATAGAACAGGGAACTATATTCAATACCTTGTAATCACCTATAAGGGAAAATAATCTGAAAATTATTTTGTTTATGTCTGTGTGTGTATAACTAAATCACTTTGCTGTATATCTCTTGAATCTAATGTGTATGAGTGTGTTAAGTCACTTCAGTTGAATCCAACTCTTTGCGACCCCATGGACTACAGCCTGCCAGGCTCCTTTGTCCATGGGGATTCCCTAGGCAAGAATATTGGAGTGGATTCCCATGCTCCCCCGCAGGGGATCTTCCCAATTAAGAGATTGAACCCACATCTCTTATGTCTTCTCTATTGGTAAGTGGCTTCTTAACCACTAGCACCACCTGGGAAGTCCCCTGAAAACTATTACAACATTCTAAATCAGCTATATTTCAATTAAAAAAATTAAAAGGAAATCTGAGGATCAAGAGTAGTTAGAACTTCTACAGTCACTTCTTCTGTTTGGAGAAGATCCTGTTTCACTTTAACAGGAATAATACAGAGAGAGACATTACACAGAAGTCATGAGAGTTAAGTGTAGGTCTAAGTACTGAACAAGTTGGATTTAGAAAAGGCAGAGGAACCAGAGATCAAATTGCCAACATCCATTGGATCAGAGAGAAAGCAAGGGAATTCCAGAAAAACATCTACTATGTTTCATTGACTACACTAAAGCCTTTGACTGTGTGGATCACAATAAACTGTGGAAATTCTTAAAGACATGGGAATACCAGACCATCTTACCTGCCTCCTGAGAAATCTGTATGCAGGTGAAGAAGCAAAAGTTAGAACCAAACATGGAACAACAGACTGGTTCAAAATTGGGAATGGAATACATCAAGGCTGTATATTATCACTCTGCTTATTTAACTTATATGCAGAGTATATCAGGCAAAATGCCCAGTTGGATGAATCACAAGCTGGAATCAAGATTGCCGAGAGAAATATCAACAGCCTCAGATATGCATATGATACCAGTCTAATGGCAGAAGTTGAAAAGAAACTAAAGAGTCTCTTGATAAGGGTGAAAGAGGAGAATGAAACACCTGGCTTAAAATTCAACATTCAAAAAATAAAGATCATGTCATCTGGCCCCATCACTTCATGGCAAATAGATGGGGAAAAAATAGAAACAGGGACAGACTTCATTTTCTTGGGCTGTGAAGAATTGCTGTCAATGTTGACTGCAGCCATGAAATTAAAACACACTTGCTCCTTGGAAGAAAAGCTTTAACAAACCTAGACAGCATATTAAAAACCAGAGACGTAATTTATCAACAAAGGTCTGTATAGCCAAAGTTATGGTTTTTCCAGTAGTCATGTATGTATGTGAGAGTTGGACCATAAAGAAGGCTTAGTGCCAAAGAATTGATGCTTTTGAACTGTGGTGCTGGAGAAGACTCTTGAGAGTCTCTTGGACTGAAAGGAGATCGAACCAGTCAATCCTAAGGGAAGTCAACCCTGAGTATTCGTTGGAAGGACCGATGCTAAAACTGGAACTCCAATACTTTGGCCACCTGTTGGGAAGAGTTGACTCATTAGAAAAGACCCTGATGCTAGGAAAGGGCAGAAGGCAGGAAGAGAAGGGATTGACCGAGGATGAGATAGTTGGATGGCATCATCAACTCAATGGACATGAGTTTGAGCAAACTTCAGGTGATAATAAAAGACAGGGAAGCCTGGCATGCTGCACTCCATGGGGTCACAAAAAAAGTCAGATACTACTTAGAGACTGAACAACAACAAGTACTGAACATCGAGATTCACCCTTCTGCTTCATTCCAAAAATTCTCAACCACCTGACATATTACATGAATACAAGCATAAAACATATCCTACTGATGNTGATAATAAAAGACAGGGAAGCCTGGCATGCTGCACTCCATGGGGTCACAAAAAAAGTCAGATACTACTTAGAGACTGAACAACAACAAGTACTGAACATCGAGATTCACCCTTCTGCTTCATTCCAAAAATTCTCAACCACCTGACATATTACATGAATACAAGCATAAAACATATCCTACTGATGTATTTAACTGGTGGTTCAAAAATATGGTGATAAATACCAGAAGAATAGCCAAAAGCATGAAAAGTGGTTGCCTAACAGGACTGGGAACCCCTATATTGACAGCAAAATTCTTGAATACTAATAAATCACAGAAAATGTATTACTTTGAACTTTCTTTAAATACTTTTTTAAAGATTTACCTTTCAAAGAAACCAAAGTATAGGCTATTAGGAGTTGATATCTTCCCCACTTATGATCTTATTAGCAAAACATGATTAAATCTAACAGATGGGGACTATAATAAAATTACACAAAATGACACATGCAAGTTAGAAATTTGTTTGGCTGAGTCAGCCCAGTCAGAGCAGAGTCACACGTGCTTGAGAGCATTTGCTTGATAGTCTATTACTTGTAGAAAGAGTGTCTTAGAGGCAGAGTCATGGGTATTCTGGGCTTCCCAGGTGGCATGAGTGGTAAAGAACCCACCTGCCAAGGCAGAAGATGTAAGAGACATGGGTTAAATCCCTGGGTCAGGAAGATTCCCTGGGGAAGGAAATGGCAACCTAGTCCAGTATTCTTGCCAGGGAAATCCCATGGACAGAGGAGCCTGGTGGGCTATGGTCTATGGGGTCGCAAAGAGCTGAACACTGCTGAAGCAACTGAGTACGCAGGCACACGTGGGTATTCTGGGGCCCAGCCCCAGATGGCCCTGGTGCCAGCTATCCGAACTGCCTTGTTTACAGAGAACCTGCCCATTATCTTTACCCCCTTCCTCCTGCCTCTCCTCCTGATTCATCCTGCTGCTGCTAAGTCACTTCAGTCGTGTCCAACTCTGTGTGACCCCACAGATGGCAGCCCACTGGGCTCTGCCATCCCTGGGATTCTCCAGGCAAGAACACTGGAGTGGGTTGCCATTTCCTTCTCCAATGCATGAAAGTGAAAAGTGAAAGGGAAATTGCTCAGTCATGTCTGACTCAGCGACCCCATGGACTACAGCCTATCAGGCTCCTCCGTCCATGGGAATTTCCAGGCAAGAGTACTGGAGTGGGGTGCCATTGCCTTCTCCCTGATTCATCCTACCCAAGCTATTTCCAAAGTGTGGGTCTGATGGAGTCACCCTTCTTCTACAAATCCTTTGATGGTCCTGCCCATCCAGGCAGTCACCAGCCTCCTCACCCACTGTGCACACTTATCAGAAACTACTCACTGTCCCCTCAACTTTCCATGTGTTTTCATGTCTCCCTACCTCATGGAAGCTCTTCCCCTCTCTGCAGTGTTCTGCTCTGTCTTTCCTGGCAAAGACTCACTCCTCGAAAACAATTTAAAAATCATCATCCAGTTTCAGCCCAACAGAGCAAAATACTTGCTCATTATTCTATATTCACTACTTTTATACCCTGAGTTGGGCTTCCCTGGTACTTCAGCTGGTAAAGAATCCACCTGCAATGTAGGAGACCCCACTTCAATTCTTGGGTCAGGAAGATCCCCTGGAGAAGGGATAGGCTACCCACTTCACTGGTGGCTCAGATGGTAAAGAATCTACCTGCAATGGAAGACTTGGGTTCAATCCCTGGGTTGGGAAGACCCCCTGGAGAAGGGCATGGTAAACCACTCCAGTATTCTTGCCTGGAGAATCGCCATGGACAGAGGAGCCTGGAGGGCTGCAGTCCATGGGGTCACAGAGAGTAGGACATGACTGAGTGACTAAGCACACACACACATACCTTGTGTTGCAGTTATTCACTTCAATATCTGTCTCCTGTCCTAGACTAGGAGTTCTGAAGAGCAGGGATCAGGTTTAATCATCTTTGTATCCTCAGTACCAAGCAAAGTGCCAGACACACCGTTAACCCTCAGGGGGAGCTGGTGGAATATACCAGCAGGAAGCGAATTAATTTCACATTAAGCTGGGCCTTGTTTATACCTTATGTTTGAATGTCTATATAATGCCAATGTGAGAAACTATGATTTACATTCCCCAGTTTACATTGGCTAACATCTAAGTTCCCAGGGCATGAGGTCTAAGTATCCCCTCAAACACTGGAACCATATCAATACGTTTCTCCCCTTAGAGATAAGAGAGAAGAAAGAATATAACACAATGATGAAGCTAGTACATGTATCACTTGGAGCCAGTCATTTCTTAATACCCCTCTCTTTCATACAACAAAATTATTTTCTGTCATAAGCATTATTTTCTTGAAGTGCTCTAATTAGCAATTTAAAATGAATAAATCTTACTTTTAATTTTCCTGGTAGGATTCAAATTCAGTAAAATATCTTATGAATGAACTAGAAGGTACACTTGCCAAACAAAAGATTACACCTTGCAACCCATTTATGCTCAGTTTTCTCCTTAAAATATTAAATACAAACAGAAACTCTAAACAGTCACAAAGTGTGAGAGAACTGAAGTAACTCAAGTTCCCTTGTTTCATCTTTATGGTCACATGTTGCCATGGTTAATTTCCAACCTACTGGATTTTTGGTTTTGTTTTTTTATTTAAAAAAATTTGATTGATTTACAATATAAATAGCTGATTTACAATGTTGTGTGAGTTTCAGGTGTACAGCAAAGTGATTCAGGTGTGTGTGTGTGTGTATACACATAGACATATATATATATATTTAATATATAATGTTCTTTTTAGGTTCTTTTCCATTATAGGTTATTACAAGATATTGAGTATAGTCCCCTGAGCTATACAGCAGGGCCTTGTTGTTAATTTTATACATATACATTAGTGTGTATCTGTTAATCCCAACCTCCTAATTTATCCCTCCCCCATCTTTCCCCTTTGGTAACCATAAATTTGTTCTCTATGTCTGAATCTAACCTATGGTTTAAAAGCAAGAATATGATGTACCATGGGGCTGGGAGACAGAAGTCGTGTTCCATGGGAGCTCGAACAATTCCCAGCCCTAGACAACTTACTCTCCAAATCAAGGCATATCGCTGACTTGGCCTATGTCAGGACCAACTGTCTAATCTGGACTTCTCCAAATTTACTTCCACACAGAATGCAATTTTTATTAAAGGAAAGGGAATAAAAACAAGTGTAATGGGAAGCTTAGATATATATCCATAAAACTCAACAGTAACCCCAGCAATTTGTGAGTACTTAGGCCAACAAAATGTATGATTTGGCTGGGGGTAGAGGATGTGGTGCCGGGCCCTGGCATTGTTTAAAATTGCTGGAGCTTGGTGACAATGAGAAGCACACCAACTCACAGTTTTATTACTGCTTTTCAATTCTCAGTCGGCAAAACATCCTTTTATTGCCTTCCCCCAGGAAGGCTACAGGAAATATCTCCTTCCCCCTTGCCCCAGGGCATTATGGCCTCTCCCCACTTCCTTCTGAGCAAAGCGAGGAGCAGGCTGAGGACAGAAAGGATCAAGGCTCTCCTGGAGAACAGAGCCAGAATAGCCCGGCCTGCGGAGTCAGAGAGGAGTTTGTGCAGCCTTCCAAACGAGCCTGACAGCCTTCGTGTCCAGACTGCAGCCAACCACCAGCCCGCAGCCGCCCGCCACCTGCAGCAAGGGCCTTGGACAAACTTCAAAGAAGGCCAACTCTACAACCCCCTACTTCCTTATGAATTTGTCTCCCGAGGTCCTATTGTATCAATTTGCTAGGAGTGCCATAATATAATACCCAGGACAGGTGGCTCAAACAACAGAAATTCATTCTCTCACACTTCTGGAGACTGGAAGTCCAAGATCCAGGTGTTAACAGGGCTGTTTCTTCTGAGGCTTTTCTCCCTGGATCACAGATGATGGTCTCCCCCTCTGTCTTCACATGGTCCTCCCTGTATGTACGGGTGTGTGTGTGCATCCTAACTTCTGCCTCTTATGAGGATACCAGTTAGGGCCCATTCATATGATCTCATTTAACCTTAATTACTTCTTTTAAAGCTCTATCTCCAAATACAGTCACATGGTGAGATCCTGGTTGGGACTTCAATATATGAATCTGGGTGGATACTATTTATCCATCCACTATTTAGACTCTAGCACCCACGCTCTGACCCCAAGGCACCCAACCCAGCACCCTCTCCTCTCCTCCAGTTCTAAAGCTCACCACCCACTTTCCATACCTGGAACATCTCGCTTACCCAAGCCCATGTTCTTTATCTTGCTGATATGATTATTGGAGTAACCAGCCTTACTCACCCAGAATAAACAGCACTTGAGAAGCTGGATAACTACAGTGATGCACTAGTAGAACATACAGATGATGGGGATGGGGGTGAGAAGTGTAGGTCTTTCAGGCACCTTTTGTCCCTTCTACTTAATCCCACCAGCATCCCCTTGCTGCCCATCCCATTCCCCAACAAGCACACAGAGTTTGCAAGATTAAAATACAGAGACTTCTTTCAACAGCACACTTCCTCTGCCTCCACTCAAAGCCTACATCACCCCTCTCCCAGGCAGTAGACATGGAGTTCAGTAAAATATGGCATGTCATCTCTCAGAGAGACATATTAGGATCATTATAGAATTACATTGCAAAACAAAAGTTTCCATATTTTTGAGTTCTCTTAGATAGTAATCTTCCAAAGCTACAGTTTGACTGAAAGCACACTGGAATTAATATAATAACCTCTCTGTCCAGTCAGCCTCCAGTGTGGCACCTAATGTCTAGGGTGATCATGCCTTTTTTTAATTACGTAATTAGCCAACTATAGGGACAGAAAAGTTAGGACTGCATCTAAAAGGAACACATTCCTGAATGGACATTGCTACATATGTCACATTATATTTCATCTGTCAGCTTTGCTGTTATCCAGAAAAACTATTCTGAAAAGTGTATTAAAATCATGAAAAACAACGGAGCAAAAAAAAAAAAAAAAATGCCAAGTACTTTTGGCACCATAAACCACAGCTTTCCACAATCATATATGCAATTTTCTTCCTAAGCTTCCTGAGGAAAAGGACTGTCTTTTGGTACCACCAGAAACCTTGGCAAAACAAGGTGCTAGGTAGCTACATGGGTCTGATCTAAATTGAATGGAATGAGCATTTGCTGGCCAATAAACACATAAATAGCTTATCGATCTTCACCAGTTAATTCAGTGTTAGAAAGAAGATCAGAACACAGATTTCTATGTGACTATTTCAAACACTAAAACACTCCAAATTTTTTAGTTTAAATAACACTTTCCACATTTCAGATGTAAGAAATTTAAATACAGCAGAATTTTTCTTTTATCTATTATATCTCTTATCGTTATTCCTAAATTCTTCTCCACACTCAAGTTTGATCTGCTCAGCAATTAATTATCCAAATTGCACCGAAAGTCATCTGTGCCTAAGAAAAAACACAAAACACACAATTTAGAGAAGAAGAAAAATATGATATTCTGTATTGTCTGACTTTCAGAAAATAATTATGTATGCATGTAGAGCTTACTATGAAATAGGGAATAATTTAACTGTATGACTCTCGTATTCAATTGTTAATTACTTTTCTGTTGGCCTCAAGATATTTCTATTGCATCAATGGAAAACCGTAGCAGTCCTCCAGTGACCAAAATTATACATCATTGCTAAGAATATTAATTAAGATCTCTTTGTCTTCATGGAAAACCATCTACTTCCTACTTCAAAGGCACTGAGTTACAACACTATGAAAAATTTAGTTCAGTTAAAATTTCTAATCAATGGGATTATAGGTTCTTTTGCTGTTGTTGTTGTTTCACTTCTGGCAAGATAAATCTTTTAAATGAAGTAATTGACCTACAACATTTTGTCTGTAAAAGAGCCTATTTCAAAAGAAAATGAATGTTCCATGTCTGACTTCTAAAAAAAATACTTATTATAGAAGGAAGGGCTTCCCTTGTGGCTCAGCTGGTAAAGAATCTGCCTGCAATGCAGGAGACCTGGATTCAATCCCTGGGTTAGGAAAATGCCCTGAAGAAGGGAAAGGCTACCCACTCCAGTAATCTGGTCTGGAGAATTCCATGGACTGTATAGTCCATGGGGTCGCAAAGAGTTGGGCACAACCAAGTGACTTGCACTTTCACAGAAGGAAAGCTGTTTAGCTATCAAGGCTTTTAATAACTGAGCAAGCAGAAGCTGGGAAAATCAATCCACTGTGTTTGCTGTGTGTCCAACCCCCCTGTGGCAGAGAACATAGCAGAGGCTATGAAGAGTTTTCATAATCTTGTACTCACCCTGCTTAGAGAACACATTCCAGTGTCTGCACACACATGTATACACATACAAACACGTTTGGTAAAGTATTAGGGTATTTGGAAGGGAAGACACTCATTCTTATGGGCTTTGTTCTCTTATTTCCTTCTTTGTCCTTTGAGAACAGGAAAACCAAAGTGAGGGATCAGTGGATGGAAAATTATTAAAAGAAGACATGAAGGATAGAGGGAATCTTGCTAAACCTACTTAGCAGGATTTCTTGCTGCAAGCACATCAAGGATTTATCCATCAAAAGGGAGGTTGAGGAACTTGATCAGATCCTAGAGTTATCAACTATCAAGGGTTGGAGGACTCAACTTAGCAAAATACTTGCTAAAACTGGGCTATGCAGGTCTGGCAAGGACAGGGCTAAGGTCAAGGCTTAGTTAAGAAGGGGATCAGAGGAGCCTGGCAAAAGTTTGGTCAAGGAGAGAACCTTTGTCAGTACACACAAAAACTTGTACACTAGCGTTCATATGAGCATTATTTATTCTGGCCAAAAAGCAGAAACAACCCAAGTGTCCATCAACTGATGAATGGACAAACAAAATGTGGTTTAACTCACACAACGGAATGTTATTCCACAATTTTTTTAAAAATGAAGTATTAATATGTGCGACAACATTGGTGAACCTTGAAACATGATGCTAAGAAGCCAGTTACAAAAGACCACATATTGTATGTTCCCATTTATATGAGATGGGCAGGAAAGGCAACTCCACAGAAACAAAAACTAAATGAGTGATTGTGAGACTCAGGAGGAAGGGAGAGTGTGGAGTCACTGGTGGTGGGTTCAGGGTTTCTTTGAGGGTACTGAAAATGCTCTAAGATTACACAGTGGTGACAGTTGCCTAACACTATAAATATACTAAAAACCCTGAATTGCATGCTTAAAAAAAAAAGTGAATTTTACAATATGTGAATTATACCTCAATAAGACCATTAGATTAAAAAAAAAATTCTCAGATGTTTCCACAAGTGAGGTCCCAGACATGTATTAATTTGCTCAGTCCCCTCTTTCCCTCTCTTCTCCCTCCACAGCAATAAAAAAATAATTACCCTCACTTTGCCATGGAGAGTAGATCCTATCTATCTACAATTCCTGCCTCAGCCCTGAGCTCTCCTCATCAATGCATTTTGATTACAAATGTTCTGCTGGAAACTTCTTTATACCCAACAGTCACTAATATGTACCCCTTTTAAAAATAGGAAATAAAAATTGTTAGATTTCACTTCTAAGTCTTGTGAGTCTTTTAACTCAATAACAAAATTTTCATAGTAAAATGAAGAGTGTCTGTTGTAGTTTCAAAGCATGCATGTCCAATAAGTTTATCTTAGATTTTTTTAAAGTTCAAAACATGAAAGATTATCATGCAATAGTTACAGGGGTGCTTAATACATATGATAATAATATAATCAAAGGAAGACAATAATAGTTCATTCAAAATGAACAACTACAGCTTCAAATCACTATGATTAAATCTCATTTAACTCATCAGTATGTATGCCCATTCAGGTTATTTTGAGGACATGTTAGTAAAACATTAAATGTATAAATAATGACCATATTGAGAGAGGAAAACTGTTCTATACAAATCAAGTGGAGCATGGCATGTGGATATGCCATAAAATCATTTAGCTGACTACATGCAAGCAGTCACAAAATGCTTCTTTTAATAAAATAGCAATGATTCCAGGTGTCTAATTAGACTGTTAACATGTTAAAATTACAACCATCCATTATGCTTAACTTTAAAGAGCCCCAACCTGAATCCTGATTCTTGTTCCATGTAGTTTGAACACTTCAGGTGGCATGATTTTGCCTAATTCTTACTAGTCAAAATTCTTGGCTGATTTGAAGAACAAGAAATCAAAGGAATCCTGAGATCAGTTAACTCAGAGAAATGGTGCTGGGAGTAGCTGTTATGAGTATATAATCTTATAGAAAGGCCAAACATAGAAGCTGCTCATCAATTATTTTCATGGTTTATGAAAGAAAGAATAAATGTAAACAGATTCATGAGGTTGTTGCCTCATGGTTGCAAAATGGCCTCCAGGCATCATATTCAAGTTCCAAACAAGAAAAAAATGGAGTGAAGGATGAAAGAACTGTAAAACTTTCTCTGAAATCTCTAATAGGTTTCTGCTTGCATCTTATTAGTCAAAATTACGCCAATAGGTACCCCTTAATGTAAAGTAATATGGGGGGGGGAGGTAAATTTTTTAAAAAGTCCTCATGGAAGAAAGATAGATGGATACTGGGTAGGCAACTAGCATTGGATTTTACAAATTCATTTTCAGTGGTTTGCAATTTTTCCACAAGAACTTTTACACTTTACTTTTTAGGTTTTCATATTGATTATAACTTACTACTTTAAATATCAAGCTAGAAGACCACTTTACAGTTATTTGAGCCAGAACTGAAGTGTGATTTTACCCATGTTTAAATCTGTATATATCGCGGAACTATGCCAAATATTGTTATTTTAATTGTCATGACCTAATGAGAAAAGAGATGGGAATACCAGACCACCTGACCTGCCTCTTGAGAAATATGCATGCAGGTCAGGAGGCAACAGTTAGAACTGGACATGGAACAACAGACTGGTTCCAAATAGGAAAAGGACTACATCAAGACTGTATATTGTAGCCCTGCTTATTTAACTTATATGCAGAGTACATCATGAGAAACGCTGGACTGGAAGAAACACAAGCTGAAATCAAGACTGCCGGGAGAAATATCAATCACCTCAGATATGCAGATGACACCACCCTTATGGCAGAAAGTGAAGAGGAACTCAAAAGCCTCTTGATGAAAGTGAAAGTGGAGAGTGAAAAAGTTGGCTTAAAGCTCAACATTCAGAAAATGAANAGAAACGCTGGACTGGAAGAAACACAAGCTGGAATCAAGACTGCCGGGAGAAATATCAGTCACCTCAGATATGCAGATGACACCACCCTTATGGCAGAAAGTGAAGAGGAACTCAAAAGCCTCTTGATGAAAGTGAAAGTGGAGAGTGAAAAAGTTGGCTTAAGGCTCAACATTCAGAAAACGAAGATCATGGCATCCGGTCCCATCACTTCATGGGAAATAGATGGGGAAACAGGGGAAACAGTGTCAGACTTTATTTTTTGGGCTCCAAAATCACTGCAGATGGTGACTACAGCCATGAAATTAAAAGACACCTACTCCTTGGAAGGAAAGTTATGACCAACCTAGATAGTATATTCAAAAGCAGAGACATTACTTTGCCAACAAAGGTCCGACTAGTAAAGGCTATGGTTTTTCCAGTAGTCATGTATGGATGTGAGAGTTGGACTGTGAAGAAAGCTGAGTGCTGAAGAATTGATGCTTTTGAACTGTGGTGTTGGAGAAGACTCTTGAGAGTCCCTTGGACTGCAAGGAGATCCAATCAGTCCATTCTGAAGGAGATCAGCCCTGGGATTTCTTTGGAGGGAATGATACTAAAGCTGAAACTCCAGTACCTTGGCCACCTTATGCAAAGAGTTGACTCATTGGAAAAGACTGTGATGCTGGGAGGGATTGGGGGCAGGAGGAGAAGGGGACGACCAAGGATGAGATAGCTGGATGGCATCACAGACTCGATGGACGTGAGTCTGAGTGAATTCCGGGAGTTGGTGATGAACAGGGAGGCCTGGCGTGCTGCGATTCATGGGGTCGCAAAGAGTCGGACACGACTGAGCGACTGAACTGAACTGAACTTAATCGACTTCCTATCGCTATGTATCTACTTATTTGGAACATTTCATATAGATAGAATTGTATAATTATGTGCCTTTTGGAGTTGTCTTCTTTCACTTAACATGTTTCTAAAGTTTATCATGTTATAGTATGCATCAATACTTCATTCTGCTTTATGGCCAAGTAATATTCATTTTGTTTATCTATTCACCAGTGGATAGTTATTTGGGTTGTTTCCACCTTTTTTCCTATTAAGAATAGTGTTGCTATTAAACATTTATGTATGTTTTTGTATGGATATATATTTTCATTTATCTTTAGTAGATAGCTAGTAGAATTGTGGCATTGTATGGTAATTCTGTGTTTAGCTTTTTGAAAAATTGCTGTTTTCCAAAATGGCTTCACCATGAAACTAATAAAACATTGTAAATCAGCTGTACAGCAATAAAATTTAAAAAACCAAAAACCCAAGACTCAAAAAACAAAGCAAAGTGGTCTTGCCATTTTACGATGCCACTGGCGGTGTAAGAGGGTTCCAGCTTCTGCACATCCTCATCAACAGTTGTATTTGCCTGTCTTTTCTATTTTCACCATCCAGTGTAAAGCAGTATTGTGGTTTTTATTTGTATTTCTCCAATAAGTAATTACAGTAAACATTTTTTCATGGGTTTATTGACCACTTGCCCATCTCCTTCGGAAAGCTGTCTGTTCATCCTTTGCCCATGTTTAATTGGGCTATTTGTCCTTTTACTGTGAGACTTGTGAGTGTTCTTTGTATATTCTGCATACGACTCCTCATAAGATACATGACTTGAAAATATTTTCTCCCATTTAGTCAGCTGTCTTTTCACTTTCTTGATAGTATCTTTTGAAACATAAAAATTACTTAATTGTCTCATTTGCCTATTTTTTTCTTTTGACCCTGTTCTTTGATGTCATATTTAACAAATCATGGCCTATTCCAAGTCATGAAGACTTATTCAATGTTTTCCTCCAAGAGTTTTATAGTTTTAACTCCTACATTTAGATCTACAATCATGTTGAGTTCATTTTTACATATGGTGTAAAGCTGAGGTCCAACTTCAATTTTTTGCATGTAAATATCCCCACACCAATTTTTGGAAAAAATTATTTTTCCATATTGTATTGTCTCAGCACTCTTATTAAAATCAAGTGACTGTAAATGTAAGGGTTTATTTCTGGACTCTCAATTGATCTACATGTCTCTCTTTTTGTTTGTACCACACTGTCTTGATTATTATAGCTTTGTGGTGAGTTCTGAAATAGAAAAATGTGAGTCCTCCAACTTTACTCTTTATCAAGATTGTTTTGGCTATTTTCAGTCTCCTGCATTCCATTTAGATTTTAGAATCAGTTTGTTAATTGTGCAGAGAAAGCTGCTATCTTGAGAGAGATTGTATGAATCTATAGATCTATTTCAAGGATATTGCCATTTTAGAAGTGTTAAGTCTTCCAGTCCATAGACATTGAGTCTCTCCACTTATTTGGTCTTTTCCTTCTTTCAGTGATGTTTTGTAGTTTTCAGTTGATAAGTCTTATGCATCTTTTATTAAATTATTCCTGAAGTGAAGTGAAGTCGCTCAGTCGTGTCCGACTCCTTGCGACCCCATGGACTGTAGCCTACCAGGCTTCTCCATCCATGGGATTTTCCAGGCAAGAATACTGGAGTGGGTTACCATTTCCTTCTCCAGGGGATCTTCCCGACCCAGGGATCGAACCCAGGTCTCCCACATTGGAGGCAGACGCTTTAACCTCTGAGCCACCAGGGAAGCCCAAATTACTCCTAAGTATTTTATTATTTTGATGCTATTGTGAATGCAATTGTTCTTAATTTCATTTTTAGATTATTCATTGTGGGTATATAAAAATACAATTGATTTTTGTACATTGACATTTTATCCTGTAATTTTACTGAACTCATTTTTTAGTTCTAATAGATTTTAGGGCTTCCCTGGAGGCTCAGACTGTAGATAATCTGCCTGCAATGCAGGAGACCTGGTTTTGATCCCTGCAACAGGAAGATCCCCTGGAGAAGGAAATGGCAACCCACTCCAATATTCTTACCTGGGGAATTCCACGGACAGGGAACCTAGTGGGCTACAGTTCATGTGGTCACAAAAAGTCAGACACAACTGAATGACTAACACTGAACAGATTTTATGCAGAGTCCTTAGAATTGTCTATATATGGGATTATGTAATCTACATAATCACTTCTAATCTAGATGTTTTTAATTCCTTTTCCTTACCTAAGTGCCCTGGCTAGAATCTCTCCTATAATGTTGAATAGGCATAATGTGAGCAGATATCTTAGTCTTCTTCCTCATCATAAAGAAAAAGCATCTAGCCTTTCACTATTAAAAATGTTAGTGGTGGAGTTTTTGTAGATGACCTTTGTCAAATTAAGACTATTTACTTCTATTCTTAATTTGCTGAGTGTTTTCATTGTGAAATAGTGTTGGATTTTTAGTCAAATGGCTTTCTGCTTCTATTGAGATGATCATGTAGGTTTTACCCCTTGTTCTATAGATATAGTGTATTACACTGATTGATTTTCATACATTGAGCCAGTCTTGCATTCCTGGGACAAATGTCAGTTAGTCATAATGTATAAACCTTTTTATATGTTGCTGGATATAATTTTTGTTTGCTGGTATTCTGTTAAGGATTTTTGCATCTATATTCATAACAGAGTCTGGTCTCTAGTTTGCCTCATTTAATGTCAGGATAACAAATAAGGAAACATTTCTCCTCTTCTTTTTGGAAAATTTTTGAAAGATTGATATTAATTCTTCTATAAATGTTTTCTAGAATTCACCACTGTAGCTATGTAGACTCAATCTCTTTCTTGTGGAAAGTTTTTTTAATTATAATTCAATCTCTTTACTTGTTATATAATTATTCAGATCTTCTATTTGTTTTTCAGTGTTAGTAATTTGTGTGTTTCTAAGATTTGTCCGTTTTATCTCACTTACCTAATTTGTTAGCTTACCATTATTTATAGTAATCCTTTTTATTTCTGTAAGATCAGCAGTAATGTCTCTGATTTTGGCAATTTGAATCTTGTATTTCCTTTTTTTAAATTTAACTATGGTTGCTTTACAATATTGTGTTAGCTTCGGTTGTACAGATTCTTTCTCATTATAGTTATTACAAGATACTGGATACAGTGCCCTGTGCTACACAGTAAATCCTTGTTGCTTATCTATTTCATATGTAGTGATATGTATCTGTTAATCCATACTTCTCTAATTAATCCCTCCTCCTTCCCTTCCTTTTTCGGTATCCATAAGTTTACTTTCTTTATCTGTGAGTCTGTTTCTGTTTTGTAATATAAGTGATATCATATAGTACTTGTCCTTCTCTGTCTGATTTACTTCATTTATAGTATGAATCTTGTATTTTTAGTCTTACTAAATATTTGCCGACTATATGTTCAGAGAACCAATTTTTGTTTTACTGATTTTATCTATTATTTTTCTATTTTCAATTTCATTTATTTCTGCCCTGTATATTATTTTTTCCTTCTACTTGCTTTAAGTTTAGTTTGCATTTCATTTTCTGGAGTTTTGAAATTTAAGATTTGATTCTTTAGATTTTTCTTCTTTAAATATAGTTATTTACAACTGCAAGTTTCTCCCTGAGCACTGCTCTATCTGTATCCCATAAGTTTTCAAATGCTGTGCATTTGTTTTCATTCATCTCAAAGCATTTTCAAACTCCTTTGTGATTTTTTTCTGACTTGCAGGTTAAGTTTGTGTTTAATGTCTACATACAAGTGAATTTCTTAAATTTCCCTTTTTATTGATTTAAAATTTAGTTCCATTATTGTCAAAATGCATATTTTGTATGATTTCACTCCACTTAAATTATTGAGGCTCATTTTATGGTGTAGCATGTTATATCCTAGAGAAAGTTTATGTGCTCTTGAAAACATGTGTTTTCTGTTGTCATGAGATGGCATATTTTATCGATTTCTGTTAAATCTAGTGTTTTTCAAATCTTCTAATTCCTTGTTGATCTTTTGTCTAGTTGTTCTATTCATTATACATAATGACATACTGAATTCTCCAGCTATTATTGTTGAATTGCCTACTTTTCCCTTTAGTTCTGTCAGTTTTTCCTCTTTTTTTTCTTTTTTTGGCTGTGTTGTAGATGCATATTTGTTTATAGTTTTTATGTCATGGAAGACATTAAGACCCTTTCCTCATTATAAAACGTCCTTTGTCTCTTGTAACAATTTTTGTCTTAAAGTCTACGTTGTCTAATATTAGAATAGCAATTCCAACTCTCTTTGTTTACTATTTGCATGATGCACCTTTTTTCCATTTTTTAAACTTTTGATTTATATGCATTTTTGCATCTAAAGTGCTTCTTTTTATACTTGGATATATAATATATGTTTGGATCATTTGTTTGCCAGTCTCTACCTTTTGATTGGAGTGGTTAGCCCCTTTACACTCACTGTAATTATTGATAAAGTAGGATTTCTGTGTGATTTTGTTATTTGTTTTCTATATGCCTAATGTTTTTGTTTCTCTATTTCTCCATTACTGCCTTCTTTTGAGACGAATGCGTATTTTCTAGTATGCTATTTTAATTCCCTTGTTATGCCTTTATTGTATGTTTCTGAAGGTTTTTTTTTTTTTTTAGTGGTTGGCATGGGGATTTAATTAATATCTTAATTTAAAATAACCTAGTTTCAATTAATTCCAACCTAATTTCAATCATATACAAGATCTTTGTTTCAACATAGCTCCATGCTCTTCCTCCTTGTTTGTACTATTATCATAAAATTTGCATCTTTCTAAATTATAAGCCCATCAACAAAATTGTATAATTATTGTTCTATGCAGCTGTCTTTTAAATCATATAGAAAAAAAGTTAAAAGGCAAAATGCACTAATGCTGACTTTTGAATTTACCTATGTAGTTAATCTTCACCATTGCTTGTTAATTCTTTTATGGATTACAGTTGCTGTTTATTGTCTTTTCATTTCAACCTGAAGGACTCTCTTTAGCATTTGGTGTAGGGCAGATCTGCTAGTGACAAAAATCTCTCAGTTTTTGTTTGTCAGGAGTGCCTTAATTTCTCCTTCATTTTTGAAGGATAGCTTTTCTGAGTACAGAATTTTTGGCAAACTTTTGTTTTCTTTTAGCACATTGAATATGTCATTCCACTGCCTTCTGGCTCCCATTATTTATGCTGAGAATTTAACTGTTAATCTTGAAGATCTGTGTATACAATGGCTCATTTTTCTCCTGCTACTTCAAGATTCTCTCTTTGTCTTTGCCTGGTCTCTGTGTTTATATTACTTGAAGTTTGTTGAGCTTCTTAAATATGTCAATTATTATTTTTTATCAAATTTTGGAAGCTTCTGGCCATTAATTTCTTCAAATACTCTTTCTGCCCCTTCCTTTCTTTCTCCTATCCTTCTGGGATTCTCGTTATGCTATGTTGATACAGTCTCAGAACTCTCTTCCTTGTTCATTTTTTTAAATTCTTTTTTTTTTTCTTTCCCTCAGATCATAGAAACTCAGTTGACCTATATTCAAGTTTATCAATTCTTTTCTGACAGCTCAGATCTGCTATTAAGCTCCCATAAGGAATTTTTAAATTTTAGTTATTATACTTTTCAATTCCAGAATTTCTATTTTTTATATGTACAGTTTCTATCTCTTTATTGATTTTCTCTCTTTGGTAAGACCTTGTTCTCATGATTTCCTTTAAATTTTTGAACATGGTTTCTGTGAGGGTAGGGTCCAAGTTCAGTCCAACACTTCCTTTGTGTTCCCAAGAAATTCCTTGTGCTCAGTACAGGACATGCTGGCAAGCTCACAAGTCATACTGGATGCAAAGAGTTCAGAGCACAATCAGTACTACCTGTTCCCTTAATCTTGAGCATGTGAAACTTCCTCAGAACTGCTTGGGTATGCATGTGTTAGGTACGTCCCCAACTGTGTGTATTTCAAACTCTAGGGAGTAAGAGTTGGTGTGCTCTTTCTATGGCACAAAGTGAGGTAAATTCAGCCCACTGGCCATGGCAGCTGTTGAGTGGACCCACTAGCTATGGAGTGCTGTCATAATGCAAGGAGATGAATATTTGTGTACTGGCTCCTCTTGAGGTAGGTAAACAAGGTACCATTTGAGCCTGGATGCTGTTGTCTGCTCTTGTGAGCTGTGCTAAGTCACTGCAGTCTTGTCTGACTCTTTGGGAACCTATGGACCATAGCCTGCCAGACTCCTCCATCCATGGGATTCTCTAGGCAGGTATATTAGAATGGGTTGCCATTTCCTCCTTCAGGGGATCTTCCCAACCCAGGAATCGAACCTGCATCTCTATGTCTCCTGCATTGACAAGCAAGTTCTTTACCACTAGCACCACCTGGGAAGCCCTGTCTGTTCTTAGTGACCTTGAGTCATGCACCGGTCTCTTCCCTGATTAGCACTTACCTGCGTGTTAACCTCAGTCACACGCACATTCTATTCTACCCTCTGCCACACCTAACCCACCTACTGAAACACTTTCCCTCAGTATTTTGAACATATTTGCAATAGTTGACTTAATTACACTTATAGCTGTGCTTCCTTGAGCACAATTTCTACTGACTGCTTCCCCCTACCCCGAGTTTTAGCCATAGTTTCCTGTTCCTTGTTTGTCTCATTATTTTTTGTTGAAAATTTGTCATTTGAAACAGTACAGTGTACTCATTCTGGAAATGAGATTTCCTCCCTTTCTCCAGGGCTTGCTGTTGCTGCTTGGTTTTTCATTTGCTCTGTTTGTTTTTTGGTGGTAGTGCTGGTGACATTGCTGTTGTTTAATGACCGGCACCCCACTCCAGTACTCTTGCCTGGAAAATCCCATGGATGGAGGAGCCTGGTGGGCTGCAGTCCATGGGATCGTTGAGGGTGGGACACGACTGAGCGACTTCACTTTCACTTTTCACTTTCATGCATTGGAGAAGGAAATGGCAACCCGCTCCAGTGTTCTTGCCTGGAGAGTCCCAGGGGCGGGGGAGCCTGGTGGGCTGCTTCTATGGGGTCGCACACAGTCAACTGAGCGACTTCGCAGCAGCAGCAAACTACTTCTAGAGCTGTCGTGTGCGCCTCCTGAATTTTCTGCTTGGTTAGCTTAGTGCTCAGCTAAAGATTAGAAAGAAATCTTCTTCAGTGCCTCAAATCAGTGTGCTTTCTGGCCTTTATATGTGTGTAGGCATATCTTCAATGCTCTAGTAGGCAGTTTACAACTCTGCCCTAGTCTTCATTTCCTGCCTTCATGGAGCTTCACAGTCAGCCAAAGGTGAGCAATTAGGACATAGTGGGATCTTTCCTGGGTGTGTGCATTGCCTTCTAGATTTCTAGGAATATGTTAAGTTTTTTTAAATCCCCTAGGGACTTCTCATTTCTAAGTTTTTGCCTTAAAGATTTTTGATCAGCTTCTTGCTTGCCCCAGTTGGTGTTGCCCTCCTTCTCGCCTCATTCAGCTGTGACATTAAATGATTATTGCCTTGGATCAGTGCCTGTGAGTGCCTGTGAGATAGAGCCGTTCACACAGAGTCAGGCCAAATAATGACAAGTCCTGAGAATGGAGTATTTCCAGGGAATTTTAAGACAGATCATAAAACAAAACAAAAAGACAATCTACTGAATGGGAGAAAATATTTGCAAGTGATATCACCAATAAGAGATTAATAGCCAACATATAACTCAGCACTGTCAAAAAACCAAAGAACCACATTTAAAAGTGGGCAGAAGACCTGAATAGGCATTTTTTTCTAAAGAAGAAACACTGATGGCCAAAAGGCACATGAAAAGATGCTCAATGTTTCTAATCCTCAAGAAAATGCAAATCAAAACCACAGTGAGATATCACCTCATACCTGTCAGAATGACCATCATTAAAATGAACAGAAATAACAAATACTGGAGAGGACATGGAGAAAAGGGAAGCTGGTGCACTGTTGGTAGGAATTTAAACTGGTAAAGCTACTGTGGAAAACAGTATGGGAATTTCTCAAAAAACTAAAAATAAAACTACCACATGACTTAGAAATTCCATTTCTGGGTATATATTTGAAAAAAAAAATACAGATTAAAAAATATACACACACCCCAATGTTCATTGCAGTATTGTTTACAACTGCCAAGATACAGAAGCAACCTAAGTGTCCACTGACAGATGAATGGATAAAGAAGTGGTGGATATGTATATATATACATATATACACAATGAAATATTACTCATCTATTAAAAAAGAACAAAATTTTGCCATTTGCACCAATATGGATGGCCTTACAGGGCCTTATGTTAAGTGAAATAAGTCACACAGAAAGACAGATACTGTCTGATATCATGTATATGTGGAGTCTAAAAAATATGACGAATGTGAGTATCACAAAAGAAGCAGATTTACAGATATATAGAACAAATGAGTGATTACCAGTGGTGGGGGGCAATACAGAGGCAAGGGAGTGGGAGGTACAAACTACAAGATGTAAGATAGGCTCAAGGATATATTGTACAATACAAGGAATACAGCCAATATTTTGTAATAACTGTAAGTGGAAAGTAACCTTTAAAAATTGTACAAAAATTTAAACACTAAAAAAATAAAGAGCTGGAGTTGGGATCTGAACCAGCCAGTTTCAAAAAAGAAAAGATTGTATATAACATTTCTCTGAGTAGGAAACTTTTCAAGGAGCTCCAAACTTTTGTTTCCCCTCCAGTGACTGGTTGTCTGATAGTTTTCACAGGGTTGTGAGGCTATTGGTTTTTTCAAGGATACCTTGAAGCTGGAAAGAGAGAATGGTAATAGAGCAATCAATTAAAATTTGAAATGGCACAACAATCATGTTTCTTTCTAAGATTTAACCATTTTTCTTAAATATATGTTCCATGAGCTATTTGTTTATTCATTTCCAGTGTTTTTAAAAAGACGATTTTGATGATTTTTTGCCACCACTTTTATATTTTTGGAGCTTCTTACTGCACCATTCCTGAACTGCTTTCCAAACTGAATTATTTTAAAATGAAATGGAGTCTCACTATTTAAGGAAAAATTGTCTATGCCTTCTGTTTCTACTTCTTCATTTGCCCCCGCTCCAAATATTGCAGTCTGTTTTGTGTTTCTGCTATTTCTTCATGATGGTTCTGACCCCAGTTGACAGCAGCCTCCTGTGCATCGGCTATCTTCCCAGAAGCATTTGTGATTGTTGACACTGTCCTCCCTTCTGACTTCCTACTGGGCTTTCAAAGCTCTTCTTTTATGTGCCTCTCCTCTTACTTTTCATATTACTTCATCTACCTTTCTTCTGGAAAAATCTTTCATTCTTTTTGCTCCTTTATCACTGGTATTCAGCAGGATTCCATTCTGGTTCTCATCTTCCCGGTACATGCCCACCAAGCTCCAAACTAGGAAATAGCCTTTTTATCTGATAAGCCAAGCAATATCACTATGCTGATGTGTACATTATTTACCTTCAGCTCTAAAAGTCTAAGTACAAATTTTCAACTTCTCACTGAACATGGTCCAGGAATCTCATTATAATATTGATCATTTATCCATGTACTGACACATATGAGTCTCCAGGCACTGCTAGTTGTTTGATATGTATTACCGCTCTCTCATCTTTGTTATACCCCAGTGATAAATATCATTTCTTGCCTTTTACATCTGAGGTTAGACTAAGTATTTATCCAAGATCAAACAGTTAAAAAACAGTAGAGCTGGGATTTGAACTCAGAGTTTTCCGATTCTAAACTTACAGAATTACTTCATCTGTAAAATGGGTATATGTTATAATACCTACTCTTTGTAAGGACGAAGTGAGTTAATACTTACAAAAATTCAATAGTAAGAATTCAATAAAATGTTGGCCTTTGATATTATTATATAGGATGCTGCCTCTCAATTCATCTTCACATCTCTCTGTTTTCTCTCTTCCCCCAAATACCCTCTCCTTCCTGCATTCCCTTTTTCAGTCAGTGACATAAGCATACCCACAGACACCCAAATAAGGCACATCAGAATTGCCTAGGACTTTCACATCGCCCCCATCCACCCACATTTATTGGTTGCCAAGCCTCACAGAGTTTTTCTAAACTGTCTCACCATCCTCATATCTCACTCAGGCTCCCTCATTGTGATTATTCCAAGTTTACTTAACCTGTCTTACTTCCTTTGGGCTCTCTCCTCTGCTCCACCCACTCAGCAAACAGTTTTCTACAGCTATTACATATCTGTATTCTTTCTAACACAGAGGCCTAATTATATCATTTCCTTACTTAAAAATTTAAAACAACACATTGTTTGCACAAAATCTTCCATCTGGAATTTGAAATACTGCACCAATGGCCCCTGTCTTGCAACCCCAGTTTCACCTCCCACCTCACACCAAACCAATGCCCTGTGCTCTAGCCACATGAGATAAGCTCTCATCCCTGGGCATACCAGGAAGTTTCACCCCTCCTGGCCTTTGTTTATGTAATTCCTTCTGGCTGGAATTCCTTTCCTGGCTCCACATCCATGCTCTCCTGTTGATTACCCATGTGTGTGTGCTAAATCAATTCAGTTATGTTCAACTTTTTGAGGCCCCATGGACTGTAGCCTGCCAAGCTTCTAAGTCTATGGGATTATCTCAGCAAGTTTCCATTCTCTCCTCCAGGGGATCATCCAACCCAGGGACTGAACCTGTCTCTCCTGGGACTCCTCCATTGCACTCAGATTCTTTACTGCTGTGTCATCGGGGAAGCCTATTGATTCCCCACCCAGCCTTAAAAAAACATGCAGCTGTGCTACTTCTTCTATGGGGGATTCCTGATTGGCTATCTGACCTTCAACACTGTTCATGCCTATTTGACTTCCTGAAGGGAAGGAACCCTGTCCCACTTTTTGTGTCTTCAGCATCTAGCAGAGTTCCTGGCATAGAATACATTTCCAGTCCAGTTTGCTTGCTGCTATCAAGGTAAAAAGGCCAAATGGCTGCCTGAGGAGGCCTTCCAAATAGTTGACAAAAGAAGAGAAGTGAAAGGCAAAGGAGAAAAGGAAAGATAGATCCATTGAAATTCAGAGTTCCAAAGAATATTAAGGAGAGATTAAAAAAAAAAAAAACTTCCTAAGTTATCAGTGCAAAGAAATAGAGAAAAATAATAAAATGGGAAAGACTAGAGATTTCTTCAAGAAAATTAGAGATACCAAGGGAACATTTCATGCAAACATGGGCTCAATAAAGGACAGAAATGGTATGGACCTAACAGAAGCAGAAAATATTAAGAAGAGGTGGCAAGAATACACAGAAGAACTGTACAAAAAAGATCTTCATGACCCAGATAATCACAATGGTGTGATCAGTCAGCTAGAGCCAGACATCATGGAATGTGAAGTCAAGTGGGCCTTAGAAAGCATCGCTATGAACAAAGCTAGTGGAGGTGATGGAATTCCAGTTGAGCTATTTCAAATCTTAAAAGATGATGCTGTGAAAGTGCTGTATTCAATATGCCAGAAAATTTGGAAAACTCAGCAGTGGCCACAGGACTGGAAAAGGTCAGTTTTCATTCCAATCCCAAAGAATGGCAATGCCAAGGAATGCTCAAACTACCACACAATTGTACTCACCTCACACACTAGTAAAGTAATGCTCAAAACTCTCTAAATGAGGCTTCAACAGTACATGAACTGTGAACTTCCAGATGTCCAAGCTCGATTTAAAAAAGGCAGAGGAACCAGATATCAAATTGCCAACATCCGCTGGATCATTGAAAAAGCAAGAGAGTTCCAGAAAAACACCTACTTCTGCTTTACTGACTATGCCAAAGCCTGTTTAACTGTGTGGATCACAATAAACTGTGGAAAATTCTTCAAGAGATGGGAATACCAGACCACCTGATCTGCTTCTTAAGAAACCTGTATGCAGGTCAGGAAGCAACAGTTAGAACTGGGCATGGAACAGACTGGTTCCAAATAGGAAAAGGAGTACATCAAGGCTGTATATTGTCACCCTGCTTATTTAACTTATATGCAGAGTACATCATGAGAAATGCTGGACTGAAAGAAGCACAAGCTGGAATCAAGATTTCTGAGAGAAATATCAATAACCTGACATATGCAGATGACATATGCATATTACTTCTGCCTTATGGCAGAAAGTGAAGAAGACCTAAAGAGCCTCTTGATGAAAGTGTAAGAAGAGAGTGAAAAACCTGGCTTAAAACTCAACATTCAAAGAATGAAGATCGTGGCCTCTGGTCCCATCACTTCATGGCAAGTAGATGGGGAAACAATAGAATCTGTGGCAGACTTATTTTATTGGGCTCCAAAATCACTGTAGATGGTGACTGCAGCCATGAAATTAAAAGACAATTGCTCCCTGGAAGAAAAGCTATGACCCACCTAGACAGCATATTAAAAAGCAGAGACATTACTTTGCCAATAAAGGTCTTTCTAGTCAAAGTTACGGAGAAGGCAGTGGCACCCCACTCCAGTACTCTTGCCTGGAAAATCCCATGGACGGAGGAGCCTGGTGGGCTGCAGTCCATGGGGTCGCTGAGTTGGACACGACTGAGCGACTTCACTTTCACTTCTCACTTTCATGCATTGGAGAGGGAAATGGCAACCCACTCCAGTGTTCTTGCCTGGAGAATCCCGGGGACGGGGGAGCCTGGTGGGCTGCCGTCTATGGGGTCACACAGAGTCGGACACGACTGAAGTGACTTAGCAGCAGCAGTCAAAGTTACGGTTTTTCCAGTAGTCACATACGGATGTGACAGTTGGACTATAAAGAAAGCTGAGTGTTGAAGAATTGATGCTTTTGAACTGTGGTGCTGGAGAAGACTCTTGAGAGTCCCTTGAGCTGCAAAGAGATCCAACCAGTCCATCCTAAAGGAAATCAGTCCTGACTATTCATTGGAAGGACTGATGCTGAAACTCCAATACTTTGGCCACCTGATACGAAGAACTGACTCATTGAAAAATACCCTGATGCTGGGAAAGATTGAAGGCAGGAGGAGAAGGGGATGACAGAGGATATGATGGTTGGATGGCATCACTGACTCAATGGATATGAGTTTGAGCAAGCTGGCATGACCGACTCAATGGACGTGAGTTTGAGCAAGCTCTGGCAGTTGGTGATGGACAGGGAAGCCTGGCATGTTGCAGTCCATGGGGGTCGCAGAGAGTCAGACATGACTGAGCAACTGAACTGAACTGAGCTGATCAAGGTACCAAAAGATGTTCTATCACCACTTCCAGCCAGGAAGCCTGTGACCACATGGGATGGAGGGTGGGGATCAAGTTCACATGCTCTTGTGTTATTTGACTTTTTAAAAACTGTGAGTATCTAATTTTTTTAATAATAAAAGATGTCTACATTCTCCTTAAAAACTGTTGGTTATATGAGGAATGATCAAAATTTTCCTAGCAGGCTGGAAAGCAGAGAAATAGGGCAAGAAGGTAATATAGATTCCAGCACTGGGTTAAAAAATGACTGCCTAGGACTTGCTTATATAACTGTCTAGAACCAATGGGACAAACTGAACTTTCATGTTGGACACTTGTGCCAGAATAAACACTCTGGGTGGCTGAAGAGGGGCCCTGTGAGGGTGGTGCTCTGCTTAGGCCCCTGGGTTCCCGCCTTTTTGTCTGAGCTGGGCCCACAGGAGACTCCCAGGCAGTCACTTTGATTCATGATCCAACAATTCAATGAACTCTCAGTCTGTTCGCCAAATAACCGGCTTGAATTAATATGTTGACTTAAATAGATCAAAGCAGCTGGTTCTTCTGGAGACTGACCACTGGGCATCAGTCTTGTCCAGGAGCACAGCTTTTTCTACTATTTGGACATCTTCTGTGTTCCCTCTGGTGGAATAAAAATAGTTCTAGTAAGTGGTAAAATGATGGTCTTTTCCATTCCAAAGTTAAGGAAATAAATGGCTGTTTAAGTCCTGGTGAGTCAGTCTGGTTGCCTCATATATACCCGGGAGACAGTTATTCACTTGAATTTTAATAGAGAAAGATGTGGAAACTTCCCTGTTGGGCTTAGCATTTTCCTTGTAGCATCGTAAAGTGATGTAGCTCTGTGCATTTCTAGCCCATGTAGAGGCCTGGACTGTATATGTACAGTGGCTTAAAAGCATGACTACCTGTTTTCCCAGCAAGCTAGTTTGCTTAATTGTGTGCTTTCTTGCAGAAGTCATTGATTTCTGTAACTTTCCATTTCTGGAAGTACTCAAAGCCATTGGTAGCACATGGAAATTTTTGAGAAACATTTAGAAACCATTCGGCAGGATCTCTTCTTTCTTGGAGAACAGCCCTTCTATAGGACATTCGCAGGAAAACAAGACCCAAGTGTTTTAAATATCTCGAATGGCCCTGATGGCTCAGATGGTAAAGAATCTGCCTGCAATGTGGAAGATCCGGGTTTGATCCCTGGGTGGGGAAGATCCCCTGGAGAAGCAAATGGCAACTCACTCCAGTATCCTTGCCTGGAGAATCCCATGGACAGAGGAGTCTGGTGGGCTACAGTCCATGGGGTCGCAACGAGTCAGACACGACTGAACAATTAAGCAAAGCACAGCACAAAGTCAGAATCTGCCAAGGAATTACAATTAGGGCTTTAAAGATGTTTAAAATTGTGTTTTTCTCTTTTAAACTGGCCTTGTGCATTGATGGGAGTGTTGCTCCCAACCAAGGGGGCCACATACGTCGTATGACTTTGGAGACAGACAACAACGTCCTGCAGAGCCTACGGTTGGGAGAGGTCATATAGAGCAGAAATCCTCTGACTCTTGCCAAGAGAACTTATCTTGAAGGGGTGATACCACGGAGGCAGACCTTGGGAGATTGGGGGCTGCAGCTCAGTGTTAGCTGTGTCATCAGTTAGCTGTCAGAACTTATTTCTTACCCATTGACCTTCCTTGTCTCTCTGCCCTATGGAATCATACATAAAGTCCAATAGAATCACACATGAAGTCCTAGAGAATCATATGTGAGGCCCTAGAGAATCATACATGAGGATGTTGTGTCTTGCTTTCAGAAAAAGCCATCTTGAACTGGGATCAACAGCTGTCATGGAGATGATTAAAAAACATGAAATTATCTTGATGTTTCATATTTGGACAAAGAGAGTGCATGGTTATATTTAGCAATTCTTAATAGAGAAAATTTTTAATGCAAATGGAATTTATCCTAGGTTGGTTGTTGCCCAGGAGATTCTTGTTGAGTGGAGAGACTTATTTAAAAAGCAAATTCTTAGTAATTCATACCCAGAGCTGCTTAAAAAGACTTGTCTAGAAGACATGTGCCAAGTTTACTCATTTAATGTTCTGCCTTCAAAATGCTGGGAAAATCAAGTTTCTACCTCTGAGTAGCAATTTAATCAGTTTACATTAAAGATCCAAGGTTCAATGTAACTGAGAGATCAGGACGATGTGAGGGGACAGCCTTCCTTCCAGATGCAAATCCCACCTGCACAACTGGTCCTGTCTTCAGACAAGAGTCTGAGCCCAAGCTTTCTGAACAGACACTAGTGTGTGTGCAGCAATGTCCCACACAGAAGGCTAACAGTCTATGCAAGGTGGGTACACATCACAGGACCGAAACAGCAGTGCGCGAACACACCGGCGCTTATTTACCACTGTACCTGTCAATGGCTACTAAGAGGTTATTTGATTACAATAAACTTCTAGTGTTAATATTCATGCATGAAATGCAGAAGATAAAATTTTAGCCTGTTTGAATCTGTTATTTTTTTATTATTATGTTTTCATTGGAGGAAAATTGCTTTACAGTATCATCTTGGCCTCTGCCATACATCAACATGAATAAGCCACAGATATACACATGTCCTCTCCCTCCTGAACCCCCCCTTCCCATCTCTCACTCCATCCCACCCCACCCCACCCCTTTAGGTTGTCACAGAGTACACTGGGTTCAGTGCCCTGTGTCACACAGCAAATTCCCACTTGCTATCTATTTTACATGTAGCAGTGTACATGTTTCCATGCTATTTTCTCAATTTGTCCCACCCTCTCCTTCCCTCACTGCCTCCACAAGTCTGTTCTCTCACATCTGGATCTCCATTGCTGCCTTGCAAATAGGTTCATCAGTACCAACTTTATAGATTCCATGCACATGAATTAATATGCAATATTTGTCTTTCTCTTTCTGACTTACATCACTTTGTGTAATAGGCTCTAGGTTCATCTGCTTGATTAGGACGGACTCGAATCAGTTTTTTTTAATAGCTCAGTAATATTCCACTGTATATGTGTATCACAGTTTCTGTATCCATCCGTCAATGGACATCTAGGTTGCTTCCATGTACTAACTATTGTAAAAAGTGCTGAATAAAGCATTGTTTTTATTCTTGCTTAGTAGTTCTCTCCTTAGCAAAATAGCAAAAATGTCTACGATCAATTTTACATCATTAATAATCCACCTACTGTATAGCACATGGAATGCTGTTTGATATTATGTAACAACCTAAATGGTAAAAGAATTTTAAAAAGAACAGATATATGTATATGCATAACTGAGGCCTTCCGAGGTGGTGGTGGTGGGTAAAGAAACTGCTTGGCAAGGCAGGAGACATAAGAGATGTGGGTTTGATCCCTGGGTTGAGAAGATCCCCTGGAGGAGGGCATGGCAACCCACTTCAGTATTCTTCCCTGGAGAATTTCATGTACAGAGAAGGGTTGAGGGGCTACAGTCCATAGGGTCACCAAGAGTCCGACATGGGTGAAGTGACTTAGCGTGCGTGCATTCATAACTGAAGCACTTTGGCATACACCCGAAACTAGCATAATATTATTAATCAGCTATATTTCAGTGTAGAAGGAAATGGCAACCCACTCCAGTGTTCTTGCCTGGAGAATCCCAGGGACAGGGGAGCCTGGTGGGCTGCCGTCTATGGGGTCACACAGAGTCGGACACGACTGAAGCGACAGCAGCAGCAGCAGCAGCATATTCCAGTGCAAAAGAAAAAGGTAAAAAAGAAACAAGTCGAAACCAAATTTATTGAAAGGAGGTCTGTATATCTACGGGCACAAATTATTTTGCAAAGTAGCTAGGATTACTTACATTTATAAACAAGACTGTGAGATTCACATTAGCATGAAACATACTGTCTCAAGGATGAAAATGAAATTGCTTCCCAAAGAAATGTTGGGGAGAACACAAGAGGCGTGTCCCCAGATTGCCAGTGTAACCATTTCAGACAGGAACAGTGCTTGAATGCTATTTTTAAAAGACAGAAAGAAATAGCTAAATATAAGAATATTTGTTTTCTTTTAGGTAGAAAAAAAAACACATCCACTCTCTTGGGCCCTCTTCAGGAAAGAGAGCATGTAAGGCTTATGCAGTTCTGTAAAATTATATACCACCATATGCTTCCAACCTCAAATTCTGGTTATTTTGGTTTGACTTACTGCTTTTATTCCATAGGAAACACAAGTACTTTACCCCAAAGGCTTGTTAAATATTCTACCACTCAGCTGGAGTAAAGAATTAATCGGAACAGGAGAGCTCTCTCATGACCCTGAGTGGACAAGCACTTTTTCATTATTTTGCCAGATTGTCTTCTCCAAGCTCCAGAATGTGAAAAATACTGTCTTTGCCACAGTGATGTCACCAGCACGTGGCTGGCTGCCCTTATGGGTGCCAGCTGGGTTTCCAGGCACACAGGCCACGCAATAAAAATCAAGCATGTTGTCTTCCTGTGCTGAACAACACACTCCACAAGGTTCCTGTGGCCAAGAGTTTGTCCATGACGGGGACTACACAGAGGTGTTTATTCATTTTAGTTAAGTATTTTAAATAATTTATATAAAGTGACTATCACTTGTGCCCACAGCCTCAGAGGGAGCCATCCAAAACCTTTCAGCAAAGCAGCGTGTTAGACCGTTCTAGGGTCACCTGTGAGGAATGCTGGATGGAATCCCTGATGTTGCTGCAGGCATGGGCAGTTTTCTGTAGGACACCCAGGAAGTCCTGCCTGTTTCAGCAGCGCAAGGCATCTCTCCAGGCTGGTACTTCCTGGGTGATGCTTGTTTTTGTCAGGATCAGAAAACCACAAGGGGAAGAAAAGGCAGCAACATGTACTTCAGCGGCTTGGCAGCCTTCCTGGGGAAGGCTGGTTGGGAGGCTATAACAGTATTGATTCAATTTAGTTTTGGACAAGTTTATACACCCAGATGGTGAAGCCTGACCTTCATTAACTAAGGATAAATTTGATACAATTTTGCTTTAGTTACTTTGGAACTTAAGGATATACACAATTAGACAAAATAGTTCAAAGATTCCCAAGTACCCATCACCACCTTCAAACGCTCATCAATTTATAGCTAATTTTCAGTTCAGTTCAGTCGTTCAGTCGTGTCCTACTCTTTGCGACCCCGTGAATCTCAGCACGCCAGGCCTCCCTGTCCATCACCATCTCCCAGAGTTCTTCAGACTCACGTCCATCAAGTCCGTGATGCCATCCAGCCATCTCATCCTCTGTCGTCCCCTTCTCCTCCTGCCCCCAATCCCTCCCAGCATCACAGTCTTTTCCAATGAGTCAACTCTTCACATGAGGTGGCCAAAGTACTAGAGTTTCAGCTTTAGCATCATTCCTTCCAAAGAAATCCCAGGGCTGATCTCCTTCAGAATGGACTTGTTCAATCTCCTTGCAGTCCAAGGGACTCTCAAGAGTCTTCTCCAACACCACAGTTCAAAAGCATCAATTCTTCGGCACTCAACCTTCTTCACAGTCCAACTCTCACATCCATACATGACCACAGGAAAAACCATAGCCTTGACTAGACGGACCTTAGTCGGCAAAGTAATGTCTCTGCTTTTGAATATGCTATCTAGGTTGGTCATAACTTTTCTTCCAAGGAGTAAGCGTCTTTTAATTTCATGGCTGCAGTCACCATCTGCAGTGATTTTGGAGCCCAAAAAGATAAAGTCTGACACTGTTTCCACTGTTTCCCCATCTATTTCCCATGAAGTGATGGGACCAGATGCCATGATCTTCGTTTTCTGAATGTTGAGCTTTAAGCCAACTTTTTCACTTTCCTCTTTCACTTTCATCAAGAGGCTTTTTAGCTTCTCTTCACTTTCTGCCATAAGGGTGGTGTCATCTGCAGTTCTGAGGTTATTGATATTTCTCCCAGCAATCTTGATTCCAGCTTGTGCTTCATCCAGCCCAGCATTTCTCATGATGTACTCTGCATATAAATTAAATAAGCAGGGTGACAATATACAGCCTTGACGTACTCCTTTTCCTGTTTGGAACCAGTCTGTTGTCCTCAATGTTATAATATTTTAACAGCCCATTTGTTATAGAAACAGAATCCAAATAAGTTTCACACCTGCAATTGCTGAAGTTCTGTATATTTTCTTTAATTCATAGGTTCTGTTTCATCTCTTTTCTCCTCCACCTCCTCCTCCTTGTCTTTCTCGTCACTATTTGTTGAAGAAATATATTTTGTTTCTATAAAAATGTTTCCATTTGTCCTATGAAATTTCCTACACCTGACATCTTCATGTGGTCATTTAACATTTCCTGCTGTCAACTTATTTCCATCCATTGTTGGCTGGATTTAGAGGCTTGATCTAAGGTTGGGTTTGGGGGCAAGACCAGCACATTGATTTGTTAGAGCTGCCATCACCCTGTGCTGTAGATGGGTGGCTGAACAGCAGAAATATGCTGTTCACCGTTGTAAGGCTGGATGTCCAAGATCTGGGGGTCAGCAGGGCTGGTTTCTCCCGAGGCTGCTCTTCTTGGTGTGTAGATGGCCGTCTTCTCCCTGTATCTTCCCATGATCTTTCCTCTGCATGTGTCTGTGTTCAAATCTTCTTCTTATAGAGACACCAGTCAGACTGGATCAGGGGCTAACCTAATGACTTCATTTTAATTTAATTACCTCTTTGACATCTCTCTCTTCAAATACAGTCACATTCTGAGGTACTAGGGGTTAGGACTCCAACATGGGAATTTTAGAGGTGAGCAATTCAACCCATAATATCTTTCCATGTGATACCCTTCCTTCAAGAGGTACATAAAATCAGATTGTTGATCTTTTTGTGGCTTTGGCAGGCACTGATGACCAATGCTTAGATTCATTAATCTGAGTTTGCAAAGTGGTGGTATATCCTAATTCTGGTGTTCCTTCTTCATATATTAGCTAGATTCCTTTGTGGTTTTTTAAAGTTGTTTCATCTCTCTTTGGTTTGCAATTTTATTGGAAAGACAGGATTCATATTTTATTCTATTTACTCATTTTCAAAATAATAGGTTGCTTCACTGAAATCCTCCAGTGTGATCAGTTTGTTGTGGTTTTCTCAGTGACACGTTGAACTCACGGATGTTCACATCTGTGTGTATGAAAGTGTGATGGATAGTAATCCACTGTGGTTATTACCTTTTCCTCAAACTGTTGTATTTTCAGCCAAGGGAGGCTCTTCAAGCTAATACAGACCAGGGATCTTGGCCTTCACCAATCAATAGAAATTGATTAGAGGCCAGACAAGAAATTCAGGCGGGGCTTTATTGAGGCCTCAAGTGCAGCAGCAGGGAGCGAGAACAAGTAACAGGTTCCCTTCCCGGCTCACCGTGGGTGGGCGGGGGGCAGGCATCAAGCTCTTTCCTTATGTGGCGTGAGAGTAGGGGTCTGTCCGGGGGTCGAGGTGGAGGGGTGGCTCAGGTGGTTTACCCCCCCTTAAGTGGCGTTATGTGCAAGGGGCATGTGCAGTACCCTGCTTTTGCTCCTGACACCCAGTTTTTGCTCCTGGCTCCTCAGAAAGGGCAGTTGGGTCTCTTTGTCTTTGTATCTTTGGGTCCAGAATCTGCCACAAGTGCACATGCACACTGTTGTTTTAGTCCGTATAGTTTCTCTGTATATTGTCCCTTGAGGAGGGGTGTGTCCAGGCGCCAGTCCTCAGCCCAGAGCCCCAGGGCCCAGCCTGGCTCAGCGCTTGGCCCTAAGTTTGCAGACAGGACTGCAGGAGGCCTGGAGCACCTCCTTGTCCAGTGCAGCATGAGGCCAGGCTCATGTTTTCCATTTCCTTCTCCAGATCCAAGAAGTTCCAGTTCCTTTTGGTGGTTTCCACTATTTAGTGTTTGAATAGTAGAAACTGAGAACCAGGGGAGCTCACTACTGCCTGTTGGTTCCCATGTTCAGGCCTTCATAGTGAGTGGAACTATGAAAAACTACGTATGCAAACCCACATAATCATACATACATGTACAAATACATCTTCCAGTCAAATCCAAGGTTTGTTTTATCTTAATATCTGCATTTCCTCTTTCCCACTCCATGAATCCTGGTCTCAACCATAGCAGGAACAACTGGCTAAGAACACCGCATTATTGTCCGCTCACTTTTACCCACGACACATCCACAACAAAGTCAGGGTCACACAGCTAACACTCCCGCCAAGCTTTCTGCAGTTCATTTTGTCCTTAGATTTGTACTCAAATAGCCATGTTGTAAAATCCCTGGGAAGGATTTCCTTGGTGGTCCAGTGACTAAGAATCTGCCTACCAACGTGGGCAGGGTTCGATCCCTGGTCTGGGAAGATTCCACATGCTGTGCAACAGCTAAGGCCATGCATCCCAGCTGCTGAGCCCACGTGCTGCAACGGCTGAAGCCTGTGCACCTAGAGCCCTTGCTCCGAGACAAGAGAAGTCACATCAGTGAGAAGCCCTTGCACTGAAACTAGAGAGTAGCCCTGCTTGCCACAACTAGAGAAAGCCCACACACAGTGACAGAGATCCAGTGCAGCCAAAAACAAATAAATTAAAATTTAAAATTAAAATAAAAGAACCCCTGGGAGTATTTCTTCTTTATGGGTTAAACTACCAACTGTATACATATTTAGTTTTTTTTCCACTTAACATATAAATTAATTTATTTTATAAATAAGAACTAAGATAATGCCAAAGAATGCTCAAAATACAGCACAATTGCACTCATCTCGCATGCTAGTAAAGTAATGCTCAAAATTCTCCAAGCCAGACTTCAGTAATACGTGAACCGTGAACTCCCTGATGTTCAAGCTGGTTTTAGAAAAGGCAGAGGAACCAGAAGTCAAATTGCCAACATCCGTTGGATCATGGAGAAAGCAAGAGAGTTCCAGAAAAACATCTATTTCTGCTTCATTGACTATGCCAAAGCCTTTGACTGTGTGGATCACAATAAACTGTGGAAAGTTCTGAAAGAGATGGGAATACCAGACCACCTGATCTGCCTCTTGAGAAATCTCTATGCAGGTCAGGAAGCAACAGTTAGAACTGGACATGGAACAACAGACTGGTTCCAAATAGGAAAAGGAGTATGTCAAGGCTGTATATTGTCACCCTGCTTATTTAACTTCTATGCAGAGTACATCATGAGAAACGCTGGACTGGAAGAAACACAAGCTGGAATCAAGATTGCCGGGAGAAATATCAATAACCTCAGATATGCAGATGACA
>SJYT01018756.1:412536-428813 GCA_006410635.1 Cephalophus harveyi
GCTGCAAGGAGATCCAACCAGTCCATTCTGAAGGAGATCAACCCTGGGATTTCTTTGGAAGGAATGATGCTAAAGCTGAAACTCCAGTACTTTGGCCACCTCATGCGAAGAGTTGACTCATTGGAAAAGACTGTGATGCTGGGAGGGATTGGGGGCAGGAGGAGAAGGGGACGACCGAGGATGAGATGGCTGGATGGCATCACGGACTCGATGGACATGAGTCTGAGTGAACTCCGAGAGATGGTGATGAACAAGGAGACCTGGCTTGCTGTGATTCATGGGGTCGCAAAGAGTCAGACACGACTGAGCGACTGAACTGAACTGAACTGAAGATAATAAGGTATATACCTTGTAGATAGGGGATTTCCAGGTGGTGCCAGTGGTAAAGGACTCACCTGCCAATCCAGGAGACCCAAGAGTCATGGGTTCGATCCCTGGGTCATGAAGATCTACTGGAGTAGGAAATGGCAATCCACTCCAGTTTTCTTGCCTGGAGAATCCCATGGAGAGAGGGGTCTGGCGGGCTACAGTCCATAGGGTCTCAAAGTGACACGACTGAAGTGACTGAGGTGACTTAGCATGCACACACGCACCTTAAAGGTAAGAGATGCACGTGTCTTCAAAGTCAAGCCAAGTGTGACACCAGCAGGGCTATCCTGTTTTTCTTGTCGCCATATGTGTCTAAGCCAGAGAAAGGGCTGGTTTGTGTCGCGGCAGGTTTCGAGGAGGAGGTGACGCCTGAATCATGTCTTACCTAACAGCTGCAAAGAGCAACTTAGATTCTCAGAGAAACTGTCCCTTAGTTCTGCTCAAGGAAGAAAACATTTGTTCCAACGCCCACCCTGTAATTCTTCTTTGAATTTTAATGAGTTAGCCCTTAGGCTGCTAGACAGAAAACAACAGCTCTGTTCTGTTTAAACTCTGCCATCTTTCTATTTTGCTGCAGAGGCTAGAAAAGAAAGACTTTTTGCCAAATGTGTGGTCGTATGCTCCAAGGTAGTTCATCTGGACATGTGAAGTTCCATCTCATGATAGTATTTTGGGAACTAAATAGAGCAGTGGTCTCAGTAAGTCCACTATCCATCCAATTACTCACACAAACTGGAAATTGAAAACTGCCACTGCTTCCACCATTATCTTTATCCCCCACATCCGATACCTAAGTCCTGCCAAATCTACACTCTGTGATAATCCTGGAACCTGTTTCCCTTGTCTGTCTTGCCCTTTTGTTCCCCTAGATCAGCATCCTTCTCTCATAGATGCCTGGCTGTTCCCCTGTCTCCACTGATTCTCCCTATGCCCACCCTCTACTCGAAACGTAAACCTTATTTCATCACTCTGGGTATTGTGTAGAAGGATGGATGGGTAAAATGTAAATCCCTTCTTGGGGATGCTCTAAAGGTTAGGTGCAAGAGTGAACAGGTCCTGGTCTGACTCCTAACTCCTCTGGTCTCACCTGTCCCTGGACGTTGAGATCTGGCAGCTCTGCAACACTCACTGCACCAGTTGAAGCCAGGCTTTGGCACTGATGCCTGCTCTTCTTGATGAAACACTGCTTCCCTGCATCCCTGCTCATCCTTTGCTATCTAATTTCACCTTTTCAGACTCCTCTGCAGAATGTTCCCCCTGCCCCATCCACCTCTTCTCCTCACCCCTGTTAAATGCATAATACCCAGCATAGCTGTATCATTCATCTGGCTGTGTGTTAGAATTAGTGATATGTCTATTTTCCCCTCTACACTAGAAGCTGCTTGATAGAAAGGACAGTGATCCAAAATGATTTATTGATTTACTGATTCAATAAACATGTGGTCCAATTAAAGACTATAAACAAAAGTGGTCAGAAAAGGGTATTTCTTCTTCTTCAAATATCAGTTCATTTCAGTTGCTCAGTTGTGTCCGACTCTGCAACCCCATGAATCGCAGCACTCCAGGCCTCCCTGTCCATCACAAACTCCCAGAGTTCACTCAGACTCACATCCATCGAGTCAGTGATGCCATCCAGCCATCTCATCCTCGGTCGTCCCCTTCTCCTCCTGCCCCCAATCCCTCCCAGCATCACAGTCTTTTCCAATGAGTCAACTCTTCGCATGAGGTGGCCAAAGTACTGGAGTTTCAGCTTTAGCATCATTCCTTCCAAAGAAATCCCAGGGCTGATCTCTTTCAGAATGGACTGGTTGGATCTCCTTGCAGTCCAAGGGACTCTCAAGAGTCTTCTCCAACACCACAGTTCAAAAGCATCAATTCTTTGGCACTCAGCCTTCTTCACAGTCCAACTCTCACATCCATACATGACCACAGGAAAAACTAGTCAGTGATGCCATCCAGCCATCTCATCCTCGGTCGTCCCCTTCTCCTCCTGCCCCCAATCCCTCCCAGCATCACAGTCTTTTCCAATGAGTCAACTCTTCGCATGAGGTGGCCAAAGTACTGGAGTTTCAGCTTTAGCATCATTCCTTCCAAAGAAATCCCAGGGCTGATCTCTTTCAGAATGGACTGGTTGGATCTCCTTGCAGTCCAAGGGACTCTCAAGAGTCTTCTCCAACACCACAGTTCAAAAGCATCAATTCTTTGGCACTCAGCCTTCTTCACAGTCCAACTCTCACATCCATACATGACCACAGGAAAAACCATAGCCTTGACTAGACGGACCTTAGTCGGCAAAGTAATGTCTCTGCTTTTGAATATGCTATCTAGGTTGGTCATAACATTTCTTCCAAGGAGTAAGCGTCTTTTAATTTCATGGCTGCAATATCAATGGGTCCATTTAATTTGGGATAAAGTGAATTTCAAGAAAAATGCAGATACAATGCTGAACAAAACCTTTCCTTCTGACTATTAACTTCAAAACATCCTAGCTATAGGGACCCTTGGATTTTTATTTCATAGTCTTCAAATATCCCATCTGAGCAGTACACCCTTCTGCCCTATCACTGAATGTTCGGGGAAACACTTCAATCATGATAACACCAATGAGAAATGATGCACCAGATGATAAATTCAAAACCACTAAAAGCTGATGTCTTTCCAAATTCATATTGTTAAAGTGGTTTGACTACTATCGGGAAGACAGAAGGCAAAAAATGTTTTAAAGGAAAAACTTTTAGTAAGTTTGTGTTTTTTAAAGCAGAAAGCAAATAATGTATCTCCAAAGAGTTCAGTGTCCTTAGACAAAATTTTATGGAAAAGAGTAAGATTGGAACTAGTCTATTTTGATGTGATAGTGGTAAAAATGAATAGAAATATTTAAGAAAGTGCCTCATCCTACAGTTATCGCGATAGTTTCACAAAATGGGGAAGGAAGCCATTCTCCATGTATCAGATCCATGCTGGTTCCTTACACACTCACACACCATCCTCAAGACAACCCTGAGTTCAATGTTACCATTTCCCCTTTGCCCTTGAAACTGAGGTCTGAGAGCATCTATGTTCACAAGATGGAGGAATTTTGCCCAACTCTGTAAGCATCAGAAAACCTGAAAATTAAGAGCAAGTTTCAAAAAACAAGTGAAAGATAGTGAAAAGCATAGAGGATGGTAAATGGTGCACGCAAGATGGACTGCGTGTTTATTCATCTGGTCATGTAGACAGAAATGATATTAATGACATGTTTTAAATTTATTTATTTGGCTGCACTGGATCTTAGTTGAAACGTGCAGGATCTTCATTGCTGCAGATGGATTTTTAGTTGCGGCATGCAAGCTCTTTAGCTGCGGCATGTGGAATCTAGTTCTCTGATCAGGGATTGAACCTGGGGCCCTGCATTGGGAGCATGGAGTCTTAGCCGCTGGACCACCAGGGAAGTCCCCTACGTGATAGTCCTGGTCTTTTGTAAACCACTTCTAGGGCTTCCCGGGTGGCACTAGCAGTAAAGAACCTGACTGTCAATGCAGGAGACAAAAGAGACTCGGGTTCCATCCCTGGGTCGGGAAGATTCCCCTGAAGAAGAGCATGGCAACACACTCCAGTATTATCACTTGCAGAATCCCATGGACAGATAAGCCTGGCGGGCCACAGTCAACAGTGTCACAAAGAAGAGGGCACGACTGAGATAACTCGGCAGTCACAAACCACTTCTACAGATACTGCTAATGAAGTAAGAGGTAGAGGGGCCTCCGGTTAACCTGCAGGTTTCATTCTGATTCTTTGAGATAATCTACCAATGGGAATGACACCTTCTGATTGGATGAAAGACAAAGCTGCCTACCACAGCCCCCTCATTTTTGTGGTGGAAAGGGTTTCCCAGCCCAACACATGCACAAAGGAGGCCTCAAGTTGTCCTCTAGTAACCATATCCTTAGCATTGTGAGTTTTTTTGGGAGGGGGGACTCAAACCATTTTATTGGGGGGCTTTGGGGGAAGGTGGAAAAGCTGGTAGAACAATGAGATTTGATGTCCTTCTGTGAGCCGTCTACCCAACTTCTCAGCTGCTAAAAGAGCATTGTGGTTTTGACCCCTGTGGGTTTCACTTGGATGCTGCTGGAAAAGATTCAAAATGGCAACTGGCAGAAGCCCAGATAGGGAATTACAGGTGACATGAGTGTAGGGGAAGAAACTCCAGAAGAAAACCCCATAATTACATATTATTTATCTGAGATGTATCAATACATTTTTTAGATAGTGATACAGTTAACATCACCATGTGAAGTCATTAGGGTTTAAAATTGATCAAAGTTTCATTATACAACTTATATATGTGTATATATGGTGTTTCATTACACAACCACCAGTAAGAAGTCATCTCCCAATGCAGGAGACACAAGAGACACAGGTTCAGTCCCTGGGTCAGGAAGATTCCCTGGAGGAGGAAATGGCAACTCACTGCAGTATTCTTGCCTGGGAAATCCCATGGACGGAGGAGTCTGGTGGTCTACAGTCCATGGGGTCGTGAAGAGTCAGACACGACTGAGCACACACCCATGGGCGTGACTGCTGACATCATTCACATTTTGCTGATAGGTCTTTGTTCCAGCTTTGTGTATATTATAAACGTAAAATTTTAAAAATAATGCATAGTGAAATTTTGAGTGAAGAATTTTTCAGTGAATTTTAGGCAGGTACTTTCTCTGATTGTCCGAGCAACACGTTTCAGAAGTGATAATTCTACAGAATATAGTTCTGATTCATACGATGTGAATATTAGGCAAACAAAAAGACAAAAGACTTTGGTGATTGATTCTGATACTGAAAGTGAACATTAAATACACAGTGTTAAAGGATGCACCTTTGCTTCTACAGAGAGTGGGTTGAAGGCAACATTTCATGAAAATTAGAAGACTTTACAGGTGTGTCAGGTGTAACTATTGAATGTAATAACCCAGAAGGTATTGGTGAAATAATTTTTGGCCAGCCCAAGGAAAATTCGCCAGCCACAGGCATTAGTTTCTGCAAAAATCCCCTGGTTAATAGCGAGTTAACAACCTAAGCTACCCCATACGGTACACCTCACTCTGAGAATTCACGCCTGTGCTCTCCCACACGTACTGTACTTCTAATAAATGCTGGACCTACTTTGCAGTCTTGGTCTCTTTGTCAAATTCTTTCTTCAAAGATGACAAGGACTGAAGTTCCTTTCTCTCAATGAACACAGTAATAACAGAATGTTTGAAATGACCACAGTTGGGGCATCTTTGCCAGTGGGAGGGATGAGGGAAAGCATAGTTAGGGAGTTCGAGATGGACATATACACTCTGCTATATTTCAAATGGATAACCAACAAGGACCTACTATATAGCACGTGGAACTCTGCTCAATGTTATGTGGCAGCCATGATGGGAGAGGAATGGGGGGGGGAATGGATACATGTATATGTATGACTGAGTGCCTTTGTTGTTCATCTAAAATGTCACAGCACTGTTAATTGGCTATATCCCCATATAGCATAAAAAGTTAAAAAACATCTCGAATCGATCACAGCAAAATGAAACAATCAAAACACTGACACACCTCGCCCCCCTTTTTTTCTGTATTCTTTTCAGCACATCAACTGCTTTGTCTTTGCCTAACATCTGTATTGGATTGCAGGCCATGCTTGGATTTCAACACCATAAGCCATTACTTTAGGATCAGCAGCTGCTCTTTCAGTGACACTGGTCTCCTGAAACAAGCCCTAAGAGCCACCGTTCTGATGTATCTAATGCTGAGAAAGGGAAGAAAACAGGCCAGCAAATCAGAAGTGCCTCTTTTGCACACACTTTGGACTTCAGTGTCTTTCAGAAATTCCACAGAGAGTAATTTGCAGTGAAGGGTCCTCTTCTGACACGAACTGAATTTTCTCCGCCTGGACATAGCGATTGCCCAGTAAGTTTTCTTCTTAAGCATAACAGCACTGTCTCTTCTTCCAACACAGCTGTATCATATTCTTCTGCTCTAGGTGCTCCATCCCGGGATGAATAATAGCCTCTCATCCAACAAGAAACATTTATATGCAGCCTGGGCTTCTCCCTTACAACAGGTCCTACAATGAAACAATTGGCCTTACATTAGGCTGTGTCTGTCCTGTCTTTGGAGAAGGCAATGGCACCCCACTCCAGTACTCTTGCCTGGAAAATCCCATGGAGGGAGGAGCCTGGTAGGCTGCAGTCCATGGGGTCGCTGAGTCAGACACGGCTGAGCGACTTCACTTTCACTTTTCACTTTCATGCATTGGAGAAGGAAATGGCAACCCACTCCAGTGTTCTTGCCTGGAGAATCCCAGGGACAGGGGAGCCTGGTAGGCTGCCATCTATGGGGTCGCACAGAGTCGGACACGACTGAAGCGACTTAGCAGTCCTGTCTTTCCTGATAGAATATAAGGAAGCCAGGAACGATGTCTATCTTGTTCACTCCTGAACCTCCAGTGCCAGACATGAGGTCAGCAGCTGGATATTTACTGAATGAATAAATGGGCCTCCACCAGCTGTGTGGCCCCAGAGTGGTGACCAGCATGGGAGTTCTGAGCTGTTTCTAATGCACCGGAGCTTCCTGCGAGGCCTCCCCCTGCACCACCTTGCTAGAGAAAAATCTCAAGAGAGGAGGCTGCGGGTGGGTGGGTCCAGAGGAAGAAGTACAGAGGCAGTTTTTAGGTAACAAGAATAAGAATGAGTGTGGACAATCTCAAAAGAATACAATGAAATATTACTTAGCTATTAAAAAGAATGAAATAATGCCACCTGTGGCAACATTGATGGACCTAGAGATGATCATACTAAGTGAAGTAAGCCAGACAGAGAATGACAAACACCATATGGTATCATTTATATGTGGAATTGAATATATGATACAGATGAACTTATTTACAAAACGGAAACAGACTCACAGACATAGAGAACAGACTTGTGGGAAAACGGGTGGGGAAGGGTTAGATTTGGATTAGCAGATACAAACTATTACATAAGGAATAGATAGGGACTTCTCTTGTGGTCCAGGGGCTAAGACTCCAGCTTCCATTGCCGAGGGCCTGGGTTTGACTCCTGGTCAGAGTACTAGGTCCCCAAAAGCCACAACTCAGAGTTTGCATGCTGCAACTGAAGATCCCCCATGCTGCAATCAAGATCAAGTATCCTGGGTGCTGGAACTAGGAGCTGGCAGGGCCAAATAAATGTATTTTTTAAAAGGATGGCTAAACAACAAGGCCTATTGTATAGCATAGGGAGCAATATTCAATATTTTGTGATAAACCAGAATGGAAAAGAATATATAAATATTATATATACTTGTATATAGCTGAGTCACTTTGCTGTACAGTAGAAATTAACACGACATTGAAAGTTAATTATACTTCAATAAAACAAAAATTTTTTTAATTGCACCACTTTGCTCCTTAATGCTCATGGAAATCCCTCCGAAGTGCCAGTCACCGACAACCTTAAAAATAGAAAGTTGTCAAGATTTACAGATGTTTTGAGGAAAACAGCTCCAAGAGAAAAGCAAGTATTTATGTACCAATATATTTTTAAATAGTGGCCGTCATTAAGTCTGTGCTAGTTTAACAACTGGCTTTGGCACTATTTCATTATGAAAGAAAACAGGCAATTTTCTACACACCCCTTAATTCATGCCAAATACAGGCACACCTTCTACCTTTCTGAATAAACAGAAAGCCCTGTTTATTCCGGTCAGTGCAAATTTCTTTAGTACTGAAAATTGTAGTCTTAGAAATTTTTTCAACTTAGGAACCTTAGCTACTAAAACTCAACTGAGTTTCTATTTCTCTCACTTTATAATTCATTTTCATTTTTATCAAATAATATGCTTGTACTTTGCACATAATGTGATGCTAATTTTTTTTCTATTTGAATGCGATCATTTAGGTACATATGCATAATACAGATAAATAGTACTAAAGTGAATCACAATATTGTGGGACTTCCCTGGTTGTCCACTGATTAAGAATCTGCCTTTCAATTCAGCAGATGCAGGTTTGATCCCTGGTTGGGGAACTAAGATCCCACATGCTGCAGGGCAACTAAGATCCCCTGTCACAACTACTGAACCTGCATGCCCTAGAGCCTGCAAGTTACAGTTAGAAAAGTCTTTGAGCTGCAATGAAAGACCCTGCATACTGCAACTAAGAATGAACGCAGCCTAATTAATTATTTTAAAAAATCACTACATTGTACACCTGCAACTTACATAATATTGTAAATCAGCTATACTTCAACAAAATGAATAAATAATAAATAAGTAGTACTAAAATGTTTGTAATTAGCAATACTCTCATCTCTCTCTGCTCCCTGTCCCAGCATTGTCTTCTCCAAAATCACCCACTTTCAGCTCATTTGCTTCTTCAGGACTTCACTCAATATTTGTATAAATAAGTCCCCCCTGGGGAGCCCCCACTTGCCCTGCTCCTCCTCTGGGCTCCTGCATGTCCACTTTCCTGGTCTTCTCTTTTATCATCTTGAGAATCTTCTTTGCCTATCACCTTTCTTGGGTCTCTTGTTTCTTTGATCATATTCCTTTCTTTTTCCTCAACTTTCCCTTATTATCTTGCTAGATGATATTCTCCAGTTGCTTCTTAGGAAACAATGTATTTTGGGAATACATACATGCATAAAAATGTCTCTTTTCTACCTCCCCACTTGATAGTTGAGCAGGGTACAGAATTCCAGGTTGACAGCCACTTTCTAGTAGACAGAGCAGTCATTGACCAGTATCTTCCAGAGCCTAGGACCCCTGGCAAGAAGTGTGATGCCTTATTGATTCTGGATCCTTTGTACATGTTCTAGTCTCCCTCTGGAAGGCTTGGCAATTGTCTTCATCCCAGAAGTGAAGTTTCACAGTGACATGTCTTAATACAGTTGTCATTTTTCTTTGGTCAGTTCAGTTCAGTTCAGTCGCTCAGTCGTGTCTGACTCTTTGCGACCCCATGAATCGCAGCACACCAGGCCTCCCTGTCCATCACCATCTCCTGGAGTTCACTCAGACTCACGTCCATCGAGTCTGTGATGCCATCCAGCCATCTCATCCTCTGTCGTCCCCTTCTCCTCCTGCCCCCAATCCCTCCCAGAATCAGAGTCTTTTCCAATGAGCCAACACTTCGCATGAGGTAGCCAAAGTACTGGAGTTTCAGCTTCAGCATCATTCCTTCCAAAGAAATCCCAGGGCTGATCTCCTTCAGAATGGACTGGTTGGATCTCCTTGCAGGCCAAGGGACTCTCAAGAGTCTTCTCCAACACCACAGTTCAAAAGCATCAATTCTTCGGCACTCAGCCTTCTTCACAGTCCAACTCTCACATCCATACATGACCACAGGAAAAACCATAGCCTTGACTAGATGGACCTTAGTCGGCAAAGTAATGGCTCTGCCTTTGAATATGCTATCTAAGTTGGTCATAACTTTTCTTCCAAGGAGTAAGCGTCTTTTAATTTTATGGCTGCAGTCACCATATGCTGTGATTTTGGAGCCCCCAAAAATAAAGTCTGACACTGATTTCACTGTTTCCTCATCTATTTCCCATGAAGTGATAGAGCCTTTCAATCTGGAAATTCATGTTATTCCCTTCTGAGAAATTTTCTTATATTATTGATTTTCTTTCTTCTGTTTTCTCTTATCCCTTTTGAGGTCTATTAGACACTAGACTGATTTAATTTTAATTTCTTTCTTTGTTTCTTATTTTTTCCTTTCTTCTTTTCTGTCTCTTGGACTTCTGTTCCACTTTTGTAAGATTAACTCTATAGTGTGAAATTTCTCTCCCATACTGAATCTCTATACTGATTGTTTTTCCTAACAATGTAATAAGAATTTTAATGAATTTATTTAAATTTATTTATTTCAATGTATTTCATTTGTTTAACTAATTGGGAATGTTTATTAACAGAGTGGTCTGATTTTCTCAGGATACCTACAGGTTAGTCTATTTTCCAGGTGACCTAATTCCATTAGCTTCCTGTTTTATTTTCAAAAGAGTCCATTTCAGGTAATAAAATATATGGTCACACTGTTTACTGAGCATTTACTATATGTACCAAGTGCTGTTCTAAGTGCTGTATGTGAAACAACACATCTGTATAAAATATCTACTCCAGAGGAGTAGAGTCTGTTATAAAAACTTTACAGATTGGAAATCTGAGGCATAAAGAGTTTAAATAACTTGTCACAGGTGTCACAGCTTCCACGTGTTAAAATGGGGACTTGAATGTGGGAAGTGTCTTCAGAATCCCCCTTTCCCCTCTATGAACTATATTTATTTGTTTTTAAAAATATTTTATTTATTTATTATTGAGGTATAGTTGATTTACAGTATCGTGTTAGTTTCAGGAATACAGCACAGTTATATGTATATATATACAAACACACACACACATATATATATATGAATATACATATTCTTCTTCATATTAATTTCCCTTATAAGTTGCTACAAAATATTCAGTAAAATTCCCTGTACTATAGAGAAGGATCTTGTTGTTTATCCATTTTATATATAGTAGCATGTGTGCATTAATCCCAATCTCCTAATTTATTCCCCCTACCCGCTTTGGTAATCATAAGTTTATTTTCTATGTCTGTGAGTCTATTTCTGCCTTGTGTATGAGTTCATATGTATCATTTTTCTAGATTCCACATATAAGTGGTGTCATATGTTATTTGTCTTTCCATGGCCTATTTCACTCAGTATGACACTCTCTAGGTCATCCATGTTGCTGCAAATGGGATTGTTTCATTTTTTATGGCTGAGTAATATTCCATTGTATATATATACTACATCTCTTAATCACTATAGATTGTACTTCACCACTGCTTGCAATCCCTTATTTGGGGGATATTAGGCTATATTTCACTTTGGATCACTGCAAACACTTTTAGTCCCCTTCTAGCTAAACCTCCTTCATTTTTTTCCTGGAGGAGGATAAATTCCTGGTGGAAACAGCTTTTCTTGATTTTCATTTCAGCACTCTTTTAACTATGCCATGCTGTGCACCCCCTGAGAATGGGAGCTGACAAACAAATCCTTTGATTATAGGAAGGCAGACACAGGAGAGCCAACACACTGAAAAGAGCTGTGACTCTCAAATAAATGAAAATTAACTAACTTTGTAGTTAATTTTGACTTTTTAAAAGTCACATTGCTCCTCTTCTTGACTGACACATAGTTTGGTCACCTTCACTTTAGAATCTGCAGCATCCTTGACACCCACACCCGCAACCCCACCATCTACTGACACTGGCTGTCCACAGGACTGTAACCAGTCCTTAAGACATTAGTCCTAAGACAAATGATACATTGGCAAATAAATGGCAAAGAGGCAACTTCATAGTGACATTAGGGCATAGTCATGTTGGCAGTGCCTTTCTGGAAGGAAGTTTGCCTGTGAATGAGTCTGTTGATTTCATAATCTCAGCAAGCCTTTCATGTGCATGGATAAAAAGTGTACCCAGGGAGGCAACCAGAGATTTTCCTAATGTTCTCCTTCTAAATCCAGCTTAAATTTCATCTCACTCAGGAAGTCCTCATGACCAAAAGTCCTCCAGTTTTTCCGGCTTGAGCTGTACCAATCTGTGCCATTCTGAGTACACTAAGAACAGGGATTTTGTCTTTTATATCTGGTTCACCAAGTATTGAGTACCCCTATATGTCAAACTCTATGTTAAAGGTAAGGGAAATAAAGCAGGATACTGCTATGCTCTACAATTTTCAGTAACGTGTAACTTTTACATATGTAACTTTTACATATGTAACTTTTACAGATTTCACTTCTCAAAACAAAAAGTCCCGCTGATTCACTATTTGCAGTGCATTCTCTTATAAACTGACTCTTAATTTGACTGCAAACTGTTCTCCCAATTCCTATCTGTGCTTTTTATTCTTCTTATTGAAATTAGACATATTGTTTGTATATATTAGAAAACACCCAGCTGTGAGAAGAGACCACATAAAAATGAGTTAATCATCAGGTCTCATGTCTAGAGAAACTTATGTATTTAAAACAAAAGAATATTTCCTTTAATTCAGAAGGAAAAAGAATAAAGTCAACCCACACCCAGTTATTGTGGTCATTCTCCATCAGTGTATTTTGTATTGAAATCTTTTTACATCTACCTATTCTGAAAGTCTGTGAGTGACTTGGGCACAAGGACCCTGCTTATTACTTTATAAATTTTGAGAACTTGTCACATAGCAGACCTTCATCTCAAGTTTGCCAAAGTATGTTTTTACCAGTCTTTAGTAGTAATAGTGAAAGTCACTCAGTAGTGTCCGATTCCTTGTGACTCTGTGGACTATACAATTCCTGGAATTCTCCAGGCCAGAATACTGGAGTGGGTAGTTTTCCCTTCTCCGGGGGATCTTCCCAACTGAGGGATCGAACCCAGATCTCTTGCATTTACTCTTGTAAATGAGGCTCAAGATCTTGGATCTCCCCCACCTACCCTCAAGGCCAGGACTGCTAGGGGAGCTTTATTCAAATAACAATGACAATTTTAGATGCAATAAATTGGATAGCACACCATTGATTCAATAACAGATTAACTTAGGGGCAGAGAGTCACTACATCTGTAAACAACTACCATAAAACACATCCTGATTTCAAGAAAGTTAAAATTTCAAAGTATGCAAGGAAATCCTGTCATTGTCCTTGACTGGACTTCTGGTCCCCAAATCAGAGCAGTCTCTTGGCTCCATTACGTCAGCCGACAAAAATTCTTCAATGCTGCTTATATGCCCTCAACTTATTCTTCTCTTCCTCCAATGCTTTTTCTGAGACCATTGATAACTTCCAAATATTTGTCTGTTATTGTTTTCTTGGATTTCCATTTCCTTGTATAAACCCTCGTCTTTGAGTTCTTCCCTGCCTTTTACAGCCTCCCATTGTCCTGAGGTCCCTGCCTCTGAGGCTCTTTCCTTCTTCCATGATGCTCACTCACCTTTTCCTAGGTGTGGGTGCCCCCAGGCTCATCCCTTTCTTCTTTCAGTCCTCACAAGTCATTCTCAGCCCTGAATGATCATCAGAATCACTTGAAGAGCCTTCTGAAAAGATTCAAGCCCAGATCCCAACCTAGATGTGTGGAATCAGTCAACTTGGACCGAGATAGTAGCTCTGTAACCCGTGTTTGTGTACCTTACTTAGCATCTGAAGTTCAATTTTTTCTCCTGTAAAATTAAGATAATGCTAAAAGCTCTTTCATCCGATCTCTGAATACATTCTTACTCCCTGTTGTCACAGCAAACATCATCTCTTCTTCTCCTCATTTATTTAAAGCCTGCGTTCCTTCGAAAGCTGAGCTCAAATCCTTTCCTTCTCACAACGCTCATCATCACAACTGATTTTGGATTGTTTACAGAGCTCACTGAAAACTCAAGAGCGACCTGTTGAAATTGTTTCCTGGCTGAGCTTCCTACAACTATCTTGTCACTTTTCAATTTTTTTCTCCACGCAGCACTTCAATATTCCAGAATGATTTTTTTTCATTACATCACATTGTTCCCTATTTTAAATCTTTCAATGAATTGTCTTTTTTTAAATGTACTTATTCATTTATTTTTATTTCTTTGGTTGAGCTAGGTCTATGTTGCTGCACACAGGCTTTCTCTAGTTGAGGTGAGCGGGGGCTACTCTCTAGTTGCTAATGCATGGGCTTCTCATTGTGGCACCTTCACTTATTCAAAGCATAGACTCAAGGTACATGGGCTTCAGTAATTGCTGCTCAAGGCCTCAGTAGGTTCATGCGCCTAGTTGCTCACAGCATGTGGAATCTTCCCAGACTGGGGATTGAACCCGTGTGCCCTGCATTGGCAGGTGGATTCCTATCCACTGTATCACCAGGGAAGTCCCCAGTGACTTCTCTTAGTTCTTAGGCTTGTTCAGCACCGTGGCTGCAGAGCCTAGCAGTGCTTTGAATACAGGAGATGCTGGATTTATTGAGTGAATGCAGTTGACTGACAACAGAATGTGCAAACAGTCGGGGAGACTAAACACAAATCTTGCCCAGGAAAGAGATGGCTCTTGGCACAGCTGAGAGAATGCAATCAGGTGGGCACACCTGGACCTGGTAGAGTCATCCTCTTTCAGAGCCTCTGCCAAGCCTGAGAGTGAGGCCAGAAGGTTTTTAAGCAGCGGTTGTGCTTAGTGTCCCAAAAGTGCAGAAACACTGACCTCCAAAAATCTAAGGAGAACAAAGACATTAGTGAATCTGCACTCCTGTAAGAGCAATGCTGACTGATCTCTTTCCCTTAGAAATCTGAATTATATGTTCCAATAGATGACAAGCATAGGTTTTGCTCTTTTCCTGTAACTGAACATACCTTGTGCTAGACATGTTTCATTTAGGTTACCAGCTGCCTTAAGAGAGTGTCAATTCAAGCCATTGTGTGACTTTAAAAGGATTACATTGATTAACTAACATGATGCGTTATGATGGTTTCTAGGCCAACAGCATGAAATGAGGGGCTTTTAACCAAAAAAGTTATATTTTTGTTCTTTCATTGAAAACAACCATTTATGTAGTTAAAGGCCCCACCCTCCAACATCCAGCTGCTATTCTTAACAGGCTGGTTCCGTTTTCCTGCTCTGTGCTCTCATCTCACTTGCCCTGCCCCATTCCTCCCCTTAATGAAATCCCTTACTATTAACAGTGGAAGTGAGAAATAGATTCAAGGGATTAGACCTGATAGAGTGCCTGAAGAAGTACGGACAGAGGTTTGTGACACTGTACAGGAGGCAGGGATCAAGATCATACCCAAGAAAAAGAAATGCAAAAAGGCAAAATGGTTCTCTGAGGAGGCTTTACAAATAGCTGTGAAAAGAAGAGAAGTGAAAGGCAAAGGAAAAAAGGAAAGATACACCCACTTGAATGCAGAGTTTCAAAGAACAGCAAGGAGAGACAAGAAAGCCTTCCTCAGTGATCAGTGCAAAGAAATAGAGGAAAAGAATAGAATGGAAAAGACTAGAGATGTCTTCAAGAAAATCAGAGATACAAAGGGAACATTTCATGCAAAGATGGGCTCGATAAAGGACAGAACCGGTATGAACCTAACAGAACCAGAAAATATTAAGAAGAGGTGGCAAGAATACACAGAAGAACTATACAAAAAAGATCTTCATGACCCAGATAATCATGATGGTGTGATCATTCACCTAGAGCCAGACATCCTGGAAGGCGAAGTCAAGTGGGCTTAGAAAGCATCACTATGGAGGTGATGGAATTCCAGTTGAGCTATTTCAAATCCTAAAAGATGATGCTGTGAAAATGCTGCACTCAATATACCAGCAAATTTGGAAAACTCAGCAGTGGCCACAGGACTGGAAAAGGTCAGTTTTCATCCCAATGCCAAAGAATGTTCAAACTAGTGCACAATTGCACTCATCTCACATGCTAGCAAAGTAATGGTCAAAGTTCTCTGAGTGAGGCTTCAACAGTACATGAACTGTGAACTTCCAGATGTACAAGCTCAATTTTAAAAAGGCAGAAAAACCAGAGATCAAATTGCCAACATCCGCTGGATCGTTGAAAAAGCAAGAGAATTTCAGAAAAACATCTATTTCTGCTTTATTGACTATGCCAAAGCCTTTGACTGTGTGGATCACAATGAACTGGAAAATTCTTAGAAATGGGAGTACCAGAACACCTGACCTGCCTCTTGAGAAACCTATATGCAGGTCAGGAAGCAACAGTTAGAACTGGACATGGAACAACAGACTGGTTCCAAATAGGAAAAGGAGTACGTCAAGGCTATATATTGTCACCCTGCTTATTTAACTTGTATGCAGAGTACATCATGAGAAACGCTGGGCTGGATGAAGCACAAGCTGGAATCAAGATTGCTGGGAGAAATATCAATAACCTCAGATATGCA